>JARHVA010005511.1:600000-877500 GCA_037957365.1 Torreya grandis
TTCCTCATTACTTTATGAAGACATTATTGAAGTCAATATTGGCACAACCGATAATCCAAAACATATTCAAATTGTAACATCTCTTAGGCCTAAACAACAACAAAAATCTTGCGACCTTGTTGAGAGAATTTCCATAACCAAAATTATGTTAAATTTGAAATCAATAACAATGTGTGTGACTAAAAATCCCAATATTCATTTATCCCCAAATAATTACACATTCCATTGTGATCTTGTTATTCATTCAAGACCTATATTCCATTATCCAATCATATCCTTATTCCAATGCATATCCTTATTTACCCTTCTAGGGGACACTCATTTTTATAGAGGCTACAAAGACATCTTGTCTATAGTTTTAGAGGAAGCAAAATCAACTACCAATGATGATCATGAAAGAAACAATATAGTTCACATCTGCAATAACATATTAGCATAACAAATATTCTTGGTAGGTATTAGTTAGACAACAAAGGGTTTGCATTATGCATCTCATAATCCTTCACGAAGTTGAGATGATATGAGTAAAAAATCAATTAAAAATACAAAACAAGTAAAAAATAAATAGAAATAATTCATCCAATGATGAAAACCATACTTGTGGTGCCTTGGGAAAGAACCATGATGAAAACTAAGTTTTTGGCATCATGCATAAATGGCATCCATCAAAAAAGTAGCAGACAAAAATGTAACAGTTGCAAATGTAGCATGTAAAATATAGTGAGGATAAAACATAGCATGGAAAAAATGTAGTGAGGACAAAACATCACAAGAAAAAAATATAGTAAAGGATGCACTCACACAAAAGATGACACAAATTTCAACTAAAGGTCCAAACTCATGAAATCACATTTTTCTATGTTATTTTGCTTGTAAATTTGGTGTATTAATTTTACACCATGAAATGTTAACTACTATCACCAAAATGAACTAGTCAACAAATAAATAATGTGATAATCACTAAAATATCACAATTATTCTCTTCAAGACATTTTTATGACATTACCAGTATGACTACATTTTTCCTCGTATGTTTTGTCCTCGTGACATTTTTGTCATACTACATTTTTACTGCCACATTTTTGACTGCTACGTTATCACATAGAGCTGCATAAATAATTTATTATCTACAAGTACCTTGACACTTGGGGACAACCTCATTTGCATTATAGACCATTATATTCAATTTTATTTTAGCCATTTTGGCCATTTAATCCTATTTATCCCATTCCATCTTATTGTGACCATCAATCTCCCCATCTTGACCTTTTTATGAAAGTAGAAGGTATATTGAAACCTATTTGGGAAGCATTTTGTGATATTATCCACATGAAACTTTGATGACTAAACACATTTGGTTTTCACATGTCATGGTCCTTAGAGACTCCCAGTCCCTTCTCTCATTGTCATCCATTATTATTCAACATTATCCATTTGTGCTTCATTCATTATCTCCCATTTTGGAGGAACTAGAATGACTTGAGGTTCATTTGGACTATGAAGGCAACACTTAGTTTCTAAGGTCATCTCAACAACCCTTATCTCATGCTCTTATTATTTTGTAAGTTAAGCATATGCTCTCACCATTTTATGAGTTACCAATCCTACGGTCTCACCATTTTACGAGTTACCACTCCCATGATTGCACCATTTTATGAGTTAATTTTTTTTGCATCTCTTAATCCTCATTGAGTTAAGCTACCCAAAAACCTAAAAACATTCAAAACATTAAAAAGTCTAAAAATATTAAAAATTATTAAAGGCTTTTAATATATACGAGAGATATAAAGCCACTCCTAAACATTTAAAAACACTTAAAATCTCTAGGAGAGATATAAATCCATAACTTTGGAAAACATTCATCTTGTCCTAAATCTAGTCAATAATTCTTAATCCAATCATTTTAGTCCTAAAACATTGTTGGGATGTGTCCTTCTTGAATCTTCTCTATTCAGGGTAAATTAGATCAATCTAATCCAAGCTCATAACTTCTACCCTGTTTGGGGTGGGTCAAGCTTACAACTTATTTCAGGAAGTTTTCTTCCCATTATATCCCCCTTCACATGCATACTTACATGGGGGCACCATATAATTATCAGTATGCTTGAGCTTATCAATTGAATTATTTAACTTGGTTAAACGACAAGATGCTTTTTGATTTGTGTTTGTTTATTTTTTTGCTTTTGTCTGTTTCCTTTTTCTATTATCACATTGACTTAGTCCATTATGCTAATGAGGTCATCATCATGGTGCTAATTGTCATACACTTATACTCAAGTCCATCCATTGGCATATGTCAACATTATCATAATAGTTTTTCATATCATTGGCATGTTTTTGTCATTGGTTTATTAGATCTGGGGTCGGTCTATACGCACACTACAATTGAGTCATCATGGTGTTTTATTACATGATGCATACCATTTCTGTGCTATGTAAAAAATTAAGTACTGGGAGTTTATATGGTAGTGTTGTAGTGGCATTTTATCCCCTTGAAAAACCATCTATTATCTCATTCCATTATCTTGATCATCTTTGATTGCATCACATCATCACATTTTTCATGATCGAATCAAAACAACTGAGCATTATGGCTACATATATGATAAATCAAGACATGCATCTCCAACTAAGCATATCAAAGAGAGTTATGGACATTTTCAAACATTGAATTATCATCTATTCTATTCTTCATCATATTCTCTCTTGATTTCTTAAGAGAATGACATTGGCCGGAGGTCCCTATGAACTATACAGGAAACACTAAGTACCAACAAGTTTCTAAGGTCAACTCAACTACCTTTGTTTCATTGTTATTAACATTCATATTCTTTCAATCTAATCATATAATTAATTTAATCAATTTTATTCTTCATTATCTCATCACTTTGGGCATCCTTGTGTGCTTGGTTTTTTTACAACTTCTTCATTCTTTGAAAGGTCATTATACCATTTAACAATTACATTTGCATCAACTTCATCAACATGATATCATCATCATTAATCTGTGTAATAGGTTAAATCCTTGATCTACACTTTTCAACCAACTATTTAATTGAGCTAATCTTCATTTGTCAAAACAAAATTATGCCCTACTAGGGCAAATAATTTAGTCTGATCAACAACCAAATTTGCTTGCTAGGAAAAATCATTAAATCAATGATTAAATCTATGATACTGTGGAAAATTTATCTAATCAATAATAATTTTTCCCTCTTTGAGCCAAGTCAATCATCCAATATTTTTTATAATTCTAAGCTCGTAGCTTTCACCCTCTTTGGGCAAATCAGAGTATATAACTTGTTTTAGGATAGATCAGTCCTTAAGCCCACAACTTTTACCCTAATTGGGGCAAGTCAAAGTGTGCCACTTATTTTAGAATGCATCCTACCTAATGCCAACATCTTTGGGGCAAATCATTTTTCTACTCTATTCACATTGGAAATCAAATTGTGCAAGCATTATCTCATTTGAGTTAATATCATGCATGGGTTAATTTCACTCTTTTTCTTACTTCTTTATTTTTCAAGATCCCATCTATGTATTTCATCCTTGTATGCCTTTTTGAGGGGGCATCATGGGTCACTAATTATTTATTCATCTATATTTTTTGGCTTTTTCAATCTTTGAAAATCTATTTCTTCCTCTATGTCTTGCAAACGCCTTCTCAAATAGGGGCAAAATGGAGCACTCTATTTTCACCACTTCCATGTCAAAATGTCAAAATTATAATTGGAATGAATTTTCATAATAATGAACCAATATAGTCAAAAATATTTAATTAAATCAATTATTCACACAATTACTAATTTAATCCAAAACTATAATGACACATCCTTGATTGGAGAAAAGCATTATACTACAACGTTTAATTTGACATCAACATCCTAAATCAAATAAATCATTTATAAGCATTATTACAGAATACTTAAATGAATATTTGATTGGCAAAATAACATTGAAAAATGGAACTATTCTCCTAATTAATCAACCTAATCTTTTTATAATGGAAAATTCTATGGATTTGGAATATTTATTTTCTAAATGCATAAATTGAATTATTGCCTCACCCAAGGTAACATCATCATACCAGGTGTGCAATTAAGATAAATTATAAGATCTTACACCCATATTACACACTCATCCTCTTGCACCCCTCTTACACACTCAAAGAGGGGCCATGATTTTAATCTCTTGCATTTCTATGATACACTCCATCCCTTTTATTCTACACTCCATATCTCTCATTTATGAGAATGTAGGACTAATCTTGGGATTTTGATCTTCATGTCAAGATGGAAAATATTCACGCTCTTTCAACATGACCAACCAATGTAGTGAAGCTTTAAAAAATATTAAGACCATCAATCAATAAATTTTAACATTGCCAATCAAAACACCAAGTAAGCAAAGGGAAATGTTGCCCACACATGGAGTCGACAATGCAAAAGATATCTAGTCCTACAAGCTAAGCACGTACCTATTTTCAATCCAATTATCAAGTAAAGTCCAAAAATAAGGTATAAATGTGCTAGTTTTATATTTTATTGGTTAGTTAATTGCTTATTAATCTTGCTCAATTCGAGGGGTAAAGCCTAGGGTGTTATGTTATTCAAGTTATTTCTGATTTTATGTCACTATTGATTGACTTATCCCCTTTGTAATCTTAATATACATTTGGCACAGTTGATGGGACCTAAAAAATCCCATAAACTCCTATAAACCTTTCTTGTTCTTCTAATTACTATAATTGACCTAATTGATAAGTTAATTCATCTTATTTTATTCAAAAAGTTTACTAATTTTTGCCTTAGGTGGAATCAATGGGAATGCCCTATGTTTTGATAGATTTGTCCCTAAAAATGGTGAAATGCCATAAAAATATTGATTTAACCTCTAGTTTCTATTTTAATGTGTTTTTCTAGGCTGTTGTAATTAGTAAAAACACACTGCTAAACAATGGACATGTCCCTCATATTGGTGGAATTGTGTCCGAAAATGATGGAAACACTAAATGATGGAAACATGGATGAGAAGGGTAGAAATTCCAAAATGGGGTAAACATGATTGAAAATTATAGAAACATGAATGAAAATGATGGATTCACACTATGATTAACAACCTAACTTATAAAGGCTCATTCTTCCTTATCTAGGCTCTAGTTTGGGTTATTTTTTTAAAACCACGTGTTTTCTCATAAATTTTCTAAATTTTTAGTTAATTTATCTATATGTTGCATATATTTTTCATAGAAAATAAAATATGAGGGTAATAATATGATTTATTTTAGAGTTTCCCATCAGAAAAAACATATTAAGATTTTAACTTGTTTGCAGGTTTTGCTTGTCAAAGATCACATTGAAGACTTCTAACCAATTTATTGCAAGTCCCCAGTCAAAGAAGTGGATTCAAAACACAAAAAAAATGATTTTTATTTTTCCCAACCACTTATATTTGGGTTTAAAATGAATGATCACCTCAATTTGGGCTTAAAACTTGATTTACTTCCAAGGCACTTCTTTTCTCACACTTGTCTAATTTTACTTGTTGCTTGTGTTTTGTGTGGTTCTTTCGTGTGTATGATCTCCCCTTGTTTGGGTGACCTAGAAATGTGAAGGTTACCATTTGAATTTATTCTAGGATATTTTCCAAAGTATTCTCTCACTTACCCTTAGTGGTATTCCTCCAAATCAAAAACATTGATACCTTCCTACTTTTCTTTTGGGCTATGTAATTAGGGTGTCATTTCCTTATTGTAGGTCTTTGGGGTGAAGTGAATAGGGGTTGATATCCCAAAATTAATGCTAACCTTGTACATCTAATAGTGGATATAAATTATTGGCAGGTGTCATTAGGTCCTAGCAAAATGCCCCATAAAGGGTTTCATGAAAGTAATGGGTTAACTCCCATTGCTAAGCCATTAGACATTACCATCAAGGTATCTATAGCCCCTTAAATAGGGGATGTATCCCCATATGAATATAATGAAACCTATATCTATTATTTGAATAATTTTATACCAATATTAGAACCATCTAGAAAGCCAGTGAAAACTTTAGATTAAGACCTATTGGTCACAAAACATTCATTGATGTAGGGGTGCAAGGGTAACAACCCTAAAAAATTGCCTCACACATAAGACTTTGTGAAAGGGTGGGTATTTCACATACATTTAATAATTTTATTAAAATTAATCCTTAAATTTATCCTCTTAAAGCAAGTATATTAAAGGCTTAGTGATTGTGAATCACTCCTGATCTACCACAAAAATTGGATCATGTACTTAGATGATTTTTTCTTAGATGTTGTGTCAAAATGTATTGTGTGTTTAAAATCAAGTCTAAAACATAGTTCATACACAACCAAATAATAAGTCATTACTCTATCTATATTTTGAGTTGAAAATTACCCCTTATAGATGTTATGTCAAACTTTGTTCAAATACACACCCTTCTTATGTAAATCACATGGTTAGGCTATCTATTGTAAACCAATTCAAATTATAATTTTCAATTCCAAATTCCAATGCAAAATTAAGGTCCAAATTCTTGTCTAAACCATGTTGTTATACTATCCAATCTGAACCAAGTCCCAATTTCAATCAATATCCAATTTCCCATTCAAAACCATTTCAAAACCAAGGTCCAAATTCTTGTCTAAACTATCATCATTATGATGTTTATTTTATTTCAAACCTAATTTAAATTCCAATTCTATTTCCAATACCAAAGTTAAAGGTCAAAGGTCAACTATTCCACAGTCAATCAAGGTTGAACCTTTCTTTTTAAAAAAGTCAAAAGCTAATTAAATTAAGGTAAAACATTGCCTAAAGTGAAACTAAAATCCAAATTTTACACAATTTAAAATCAAACCAACATTCTAAAGTAGACTTGTCCAAAGCCTAAGTTAAATTTTATAATCAAATCAAACAACTTCGAATAAGTGTTCCAAGTTCAAAAATTCTTAAACAATCAAATTCCTTTTCTACATTCACAAGTCAAGTTTCCAAGATAAGCAATTCAAAGTTAGGTCCAAAATCACACACTTTCAAGATCTAAACATTGAACACTTACATCCTTTGTGAGACATAAATACTTGAAAGCATTTGATATACTAAGATTTGTGCACCCTTTTGAAAACAAGTTTGATTAGCCCACCTTTCCTATTTGGATTATTTCATTGATAAACTATGATTGAACTATTGCAATTTGAAATAAGCATTGACAAACCCAATCAAACATTCAATGTCTACCAAAGTCAAAATCAACTTCAAAATCCAAATCATGTCAAATTTGACCAAGTTCAATTTATAAGCCAAATTAGGTTCATCTTGAGCCAGGTACCATGTCAATCAAATATAAAATAGGTTCATCTTGAACCACATTATAAATCTACTTCTAAATTTATCAACTTTGGAAAATTCAACCATTTTAAATTAAATTAAGTCAACATTCTAAATCAGGTCAACTTTGACCAAATTCAACTTCAAATCCATCTATTGGAACAATGCCAAATTGGGTTTATTTAGACCAAATCTAATTATTCCAAATCAATCACATTCCAATTCAAATCACTTATTGCCTTTTCATGGAATCTTCCCCACCTATCAGTTGGGAATGATGAAGTCATGTCATCCATAATTTATTTAATTTGAATCCTATCAAGCCATTCTCCCCTCTTTGGGGAAAATCCAAGCCAAGTCAATTACATTAAATTGGATATGCCCTCTTTGGTCCCATTCCAATTAAGACCAAGACCACCCTCTGAGGGCCCATTTTAAACAAATACCAAGACCACCCTTTTTTGGCCCATTTCAATCAAATACCAAGACCACCCTCTTTGGGCCCTCATTTCCATTAAAGACCAAGACTACCGTCTTGGGACCCCCATTTCAATCAAAGATAAAGACCACCCTATTTGGTCCCCATTTCAATCAAAGACCAAGACTACCCTCTTTGGGTCTTGATTTCAATAAAAGACCAAGATTGCCCTCTTTGGGCCCCCATTTCAATCAAAGATCAAGACTACCCTTTTTGGGCCCCATTTTAATCAAAGACCAAGTTTGCCCTCTTTTGGGCCAATTTATTCAAATCCCATCCCCTTCCATGTATCCTTTCTTGGGGGCATTAGTTTAAGGTTAATCTGAGTCATGGCATCTCATGATCCTAAACATGTTCTAACATTACCATTATTTAGTCAAGATGTGATAAATCAACTCTTATAGCTGAACTAAAACCTATCTCATTTTGCATCTACTCATGACATTACATCCATTAGTCCATAAGCCACTAGTCTTACATCCATAACAAATCCAAAAATCAAGACCTATTATGTCATTGCTTCTCCAAGGGCCATTATCTATTAAAGACATAAGTGTGTCCAAGTCTAATAACTAATCGATCAAGATATGTCATGATCCCCTTCTAAAACATGATCATATATATCCACTTCCAAATAAAGATCAAGACAATCAACCCATCTTAGATGTTATTATCAAATCATCCATCTTTGACAAGTCAATCTTTGTTGAGTCACCCTTTGACCAACCTCTATCATTGATTAACCTCTCTTTGATGAATATCACTTTGACTAACCCTTCATCTATGAGCCCATCTTTAAATAACCCATTATTGATCGTCAGTCTATCTTTCATCCATTGCCCAAAATCCACCATTTATAAAAATTCCTTTATGCTAAAGCCTTCATTTCTAAGTGAAATGTGAATAAGGTACTTATGGACAACATAATTTAATAAGCCCTCTTTGTGATTACATTTACATTAGAAATAGGTTCCATTTTAGAAACAACATTATTGTCGAAACTATTATCATAATCAAGTTTCATTCTAGAACCAGTATCAATATCGAGTTCTATTCTAAAACTAATATCAAATTTGGCATCATAAATAGATTTAATTTCGATCTCAACATTAGGTTCCAATCCTCTTGATTCATAATTAAAACATAGTAATGTATATCATAATGTTGGATTTACACTTCTACCAGATCCACTTGAGTTAGAATTAACCTTAGAATTAACATACCTTAGTAGGTGATATAACATCAGCTACATACTCCTTGTAGATCCACTTGAAAACATTTGTGATCCTTCCATAATTTTTGATGATATATTTTTTAACATTGACACAAGTTCTCCTAGTAGTCTCTATAAGTATTGTGCTACCTCTTACCCATCCATTGACATTACACATGCCTTTAACATTAACCAACCTAGCCATTATATTGATATTTGACCACCCATAAATGTTGATTGAGATTTATAGAATCACACACTATTGAAATTTTTCCATGGCAATGTATCTTATTGGTAAAATATTTGGGGATCTGAGACAACATTCAGGTAAAAGAATAATCTACTAGTGAAACCTTGTTTGAGTTCTAGGGGACAATCAAAGTCCAAACTTAGCATCTTTTAGTGAAACCTTATTTGAGGTGCTAGGTGATAATCAAAATCAAAAGTCAACATCCATTAATGAAACCTTATTTTAGATACTATGGGATAGTCAAAATCAAGAAGACTTTATTGGTGAAAACCTCTTGAAAGGTGCCAATAGTTAATCCAATTAGGTCCTCATTGCTTGATGAAGACATAATTAAATTCAATATTGGCACAATCGACTATTCACAACATATTCAAATTACAACATCTCTCAGGCCTAAACAACAAAAAATATTATGGCCTTAATGAGAAAATTGCTATATATATTTATCCCTACCATAACCATAATTATGTCAAATCTAGAATCAATAAAAATGTGTGTGACTAAAAATCCCAATATTCATTTGTCCCCCAATAATTATACATTCCATTATGATCCTATTATTCATTTAATACCTATATTCCATTATGTAGACAAATCCTTATTCCAATTCCGATCCTTTTTACCCTTCTTAGTGGCACTCCTTTTTATAGAGGCTATGAAGACATCTTGTTTAGAGGTTCAGAGGAGGAAAAATCAACAACCAATGATGATCATGATAACAATAGTGTAATTCACATTCATAGCAACATCTTATCAGAGCATCTATTCTGACCAGGTATTGGGTAGATAACAAAGGGTTTTCATTATGTATCTCTTAATACTCCATGGTGTTGAGATGGTACAAATAAAAAAATTAATTAAAAATACAAAACAAGCAAAAGAGAAAGAAAAATAATTCATCCAATCGTGAAAACCATGCTTGTGGATCCTTGGGAAAAAACCATGATGAAAACCAAGTTTTTGGCATCATACATAAATAATTTATTGTCTCCAAGTACCTTGACACTTAGGGGTAGCCTCACTTGCATTACTGACCATTCCATTCCATTCTATCCATTTTATCCATTCAATCTTTTTTAGCCTAGACCATCTTATTGTGACCATCAATCTCCCTATCTTTACCTTGTTATGAAAGTAGAAGGTATATTGAAACTTGTTTGGGAAGTATTTTGACATATTATCCACATGACACTTTGACGATTGTATACATTTAGTTCTCATGTGACATGGTCCTTGGGGACTCCTAGTCTATTCCCTCATTATCATCCACTATTATCCAACATTATCCATTTGTCCTTCAATCATTATCTTCCATTTTGAAAAAACTATAGTGGCTTGAGGTGCATTTGGACTATGTAGGTAACGCTTAATTTTTGAGGTTAGCTCAGCCACCCTTATCTCATGCTCTCACTATATTATGAGTTAATCCTATGCTCTTACCATTTTTTGAGTTACCAATCCTATGCTCTTGCCATTTTATAAGTTACCTCAACCACACTCTCACCATTTTATGAGTTAAATTGTTTTGCATCTCTTAATTCTCCATTAATTGAGATTCCCAAAAACCCAAAAACATTCAAAATATTGAAAATTCAAAAAATCTAGAAAATTATAAAAGGATTAAAATCTCTACAAGAGATATAAACCACAAAATATTAATCATTTAAAAAGGCTTAAAATCTCTAGGAGAAATATAAACCCACAAAATTCAAAAACATTCATATTGTCCTAAATATAGTCAATAATCCTTAATCTAATCATTTTAGTCCTAAAAACATTGTTGGGATGTGTCCTTCTCGAATCAACCATGTTTGGGGAAAATCATATCAATCCAATCTAAGCTTTCAACCTCCACACTATTTAGAGTGGGTTAAGCTTATAGCTTATTTTAGGAAGTTTTCTTCCCACTCTATCCCCATTTACATGGATCCTTGCTTAGGGGCAACATCCAAATATCTATATCCTTGAGCCTATCAAGTGAATTATTTGACTTGGTTAAATGACAAGATGTTTTTTGTTGTTTTTATTTTTGGTTTATGTTTGTTTGTTACATTTTTTATTGTTAGCCTGACTTAGAACATTGTGCTCATGAGGTCATCATCATGGTAATCCTTGTCATTCACTTTTACTTGAGTCCATCCATCAACATAAACCAACATTATTATCATGGATTTTCATATAATTAGTGTGTTATTTTCATTTATCGAGGGTCAGTCCTTACACAAACTATGACCAAGTCATCATGGTGTTTTATATCATGATTCATACTATTTTATGTTATATAAAAAATAAAGTACTAGGAGCTTATACAAAAATGTAATAACAATAATTTGTCCCCTTGTAGAATCATATATTATCTAATTCCATCATCTCAGTCATCTTTGACCACATCACATCATCACATTTTCCATGATCAAATCAAAACAACTGAGCATTATGGCCACATATATGCTAAATCAGGACATGCATCTCTAACTAAACATATCAAAGAGAAGCATACACATATTCTCTCATGATTTCTTGGGAGAACTACATCGGCCTAAGGTCCCCATGGATTATGTAGGCAATGGTCAATGCCATCAAGTCGTTGAGGTCAGCTTGACCACCCTCATTTCATTCTTATTAACATCCATATTCTTCTAATCCAATCAAATCATTATTCAATCATTATTATTCATCATTGTCTCATCACTTTGGGCATCCTTGTGTGCTTGGTTTTTTGTATCATCTTTATTCTTTGAAAGGTCATTATACCATTTAAATTGTACCTTTGCATCAACTTCATTAACATCGTCATATCATCATTAATTTATGAAACAAGTAAAATCCTTGATCTATGTTTGCCAAACAATCAATCAATTACCTAATCGTCATTTGTTAAAACAAAAATATACCCTATTAGGGTAAATAATTAGACCAATCAATGATCAAATTCACCCACTTGGGAAAATCATTTAAGCAAGGATCAAATATACCCTACTAGGGAAAAAATATTTAATCAATGATCATTATCCCCTCTTTGGGGTAAGTTAATAATTTAGTCTTTATTATAATTCTAAGTTCACAACTTTTTCCCTCTTTGGGAAAATCAAAGTGTGCAACTTATTTTGGGATAAATCATTCCCTAAGCCTATAAATTTTGCCCTATTTGGATCAAGTCAAAGTGTGCCACTTATCTTGGGATGCATCCTTCCAAATACCCCCCACTTTTAGGTCACTCATTTTTCTACTCTATTCACATTGGAAATAAAATCATGCAAATATTAGCTCATTTGGATTAATATCATCCATGGGTTAATTTCACTCTTCTTTTTGTTTCTTCCTCTCTTTTTGAGAGCCCATCCATGTATTTCATCTTTGCATGCCAGCTTGAGGGGGCATCATGGGCCACTAATTATTTCTTTGCATGCCTTCTTGATTTAGCATTATCCACATATAAGACCACATAATTTGTACCTAACTATTATATTATACTAAATAGACTATTACCATTATCTAGATCATTATTTTATCCAAACTAGATAGTGTTGACAACAGTCAGAAAACCAATATCATTTTCCTTCACTAGATGTGTCCTAGGTAATCCAAACATATATGTTTCAAATTTAAACCCTTCCCTTGGGTCAGACCACATGTTTCATATGTTGGTTATGGATGGAAATTACCCAAAGAGTCTTCTATATATACATATTAAGCCTAAGGCTCATCCTATCTAGTAAACATCTATCACTCATCTAACATTGCACTTGCACATTGAGGAATACATTTGTATATCTTTGAATCACTATCCTAAAGCTTACAAATTTGATAACTCTTTAAAGGAACAATCACTAATCCAAGTATGAATATCTAAAGCAGGTTAAAGTTATATATTATAAAGTGTTGAAAGCCAGAAAAAGTTGTATACATACTAGTGGATCATTATTGAGTGCACATGCACATAATTAGGAGAAATACACATAGTTTGAACCCTCTTTTAAGTATTTTAAGGTAGGAATATTTCAACCATATAACAAGGTGTGGTTGAAGTTGTCTGACCAATCTTTCTAACCCATTTTCACATTCCAAGCCAATTATGGAAATAAGAACTAGGGTTTCAAGGTGAAATAAGACAATATGAATCTTATCACATGGTTCACATTTGAAATTGCATAGAAATCATCTTGAAATGCAATAACACATAATAGATTTGGCAAGTCTATTCTATCACTTATATAACTACATTGTGCCTCAAATTATACTTGCATGTGCACCAAATTCATCTAATGAGAAAAACCCTAGTTATTTTGCATTGGACCTCCTATAACTTGGTAAAAAGGGTTAACACATGAGTTGAGCTAACCCTAGTGTAATTGTGGTTCCTTTGACCCTGCTCCCCTTGATGATTACATATCTACTTGTCATGCATTTGACTAGTTACTATGAGTCCTATTTTATCCCACTCAGTCATTTGGAGATTTACCTAGTCTTTAAACACCCTTCTAGGTTTTATCACACTCTGTCAGACCTTTTGACACTTCTTTGGGCCTTCTTGGGTTTTGTGGGGCCCATTTTGTAGCTATTTTTGACCTTTTTTTGACACAATTTAGCCCATGTTATAGGTCTAGGGACAAAACCTATAGATTAGGCCATGTATTTTGGGCCAAAACCCATAGCCTAGGCCATAAATTTTATAGGATTACCCATTTATCATATTTGTTTATTGCATAATGGAAATAAATGACTAGTTTTGGAAGGCTCTACCTCTTGGAAGCCCCATATGAGGTCTAAACATGACTCCTTCCATATCTCTTGGTCATTAATTATCAACACAATTGATCATCATCCATATTATTGTATTTATTTCTCTTCATTTCTATTGAGTTCCATTCTTTGATCAACTGGATATCTTGACACCTCTTCACCTCTCTTGAGTTGTTCTTGATTCATAGGCAATTATTCACCTCTCTTGAGCTCTTTTACTACACACTACATGGTTTCTCCTCCCTCTTGGAGATAAATCTATGCTCTTACTTTATAGTTGGATTAGATTCACCAATATTGCTCTTAGTTTTTCTTGACTTCATTATTGCTTTCTCTTGGCTCCTTCAGTTGGCATTGTACTTGATTTGTGCACTTGTATTGGCCTCTACATCCCTTGATTTTGCTACTTCACCTTTCTTAGATTATTGATATTAGATTGGATAGAGTTATACACTACAATTTAATCTTCCTCCATGATGGATTAAACTTAGACTCATGGTTGGTATAATTCTTGCATTATGTTTGAGCATGATTTAAGGGCACCTTACACTATAAGGTGAAACTAGTTTGTTACCTTAGTGTACTATATTGACAAGGTTAAATATTACATGTTAGGGTTAGTTTCATTTATAAAACAAGAATTTAACTTATATTTCTAAATCGTACATTCATTTTTCCTTTTGAAAACATCTTTCATTCAAAATCATCTTTCATTTCCATAGGGTTGCATGCTTTTAAATTACTTTCTTTTCATGGTAATGTTACCTTGTTTAGATAGTTTGATTTCATATTATTTATATATTGTTTAATTTATTTAGGTATTTTATTTACTATGGTTATACCTATTAGAGATAATTATTTCCTTTGTGCACTCAATCGTGAAAACCCTAACTTGGTTCATAAGTCTATCTATAGTTTGGTGCATGTTGGAAAACTAGATAGCATATATAGATCTCTAGTAGCCAATAGCAACCTTGAGCCTCTTAAAATTCTAGGTGTTTTATTTATACCCTTGGTACCCCATGCCAATCCCTAGTGGATCATTTGTATTCTTGGAGCTACATTCTACCATACTCGGTGGGAGGGACATCACATATAGTCTTGCACTAGTTCTAACCCATTTAGAGCTCTCTTAGCCAATTCCCTTCTAATAGCCATGAGGCTTTGCTTTCAGTTGTGTTTTGGATCCCTTCTAGGATATTTCATCTTGATTTGGTTTTATGTTCTTCTCCCTATTAGTTCTCTAACTATTTACCTTTTCTGTTGTCTCTTTTGTTTTTATTGTTATGTTGCATCCATGGCTTGTCTCTCATCCTTAGGATGTCATTCCCACCAAATTTGGGGTCTTGTCCCTAAGATCACTCATGAGTAGGTTGAGGCTATAATGGAATGAAATAAACACCATAGGACCCAAGAGGTTCCTTCGACCCAACATAGTGACCTTAACCCTCTCATGTTCCATAGGGAATAAGATTATAAAGTCTACAACCAATGGGCTCCCTCACCTTTTTAGTAGTTTGATCTTTACCTATCTGAAGATGCTTCCCCTTAGGTTCACACTAATTGCATTCACATGTGAGGGGTCAAGATGACCCCCTCACATCCTTGAGGCTTTATAATCTACACATGATCATTGATGATTATCTTAGGTGACTTCATGTAAATGCAAAACACCATTCTTCCCATAGGATTAAGTAGTGTGCTTCATTTGGAGACAAAAATATCACCCTTTTAGGTTTGGGTGCCTTAAAAATTTCTCAAGTGATTCCCCCACCTCTTTTTCAATAGGAGAATATATGGTAAGAAACCCCTCATGTACATATTGAGAGACATAGGCACCTTGAATTGAATCAACATCCACCTCCCATGGAATCATCCCATCCTCCTTGCCCTTCTTTTAGGGTCTCAGATGAGCTCATTGATTTTGACTAGCACTTGTGGACTTTAAATAAATGGGATTCTTATACCAAACATCAATGCCCTCATGTGGACCCTTATCTTACCACACATGGCCAACACCATGAGGATTTAGTTCATCATGACTATCCCCTTGTGCATGTCACATCATCTCATTATCCCCATAGGGAATTATACCCTTTTTATGGCCATTCACCACCACATTATTAGTAAGATCCCCATCATGAGCATCCCCCATATAAGGAGTAATCTTGACACCATCTCCCAAATGAACATGGTCGTGATGACCCCTACGGGCCCACTTAGGGAGATTGTCACCAACCTACTATCAACTATGCATATGAAGATCTCTATAGAAATCCTATATCCCCTTAGGTGTGTCCTTTTCCCCTTCCTATTCTAATCCCTAAACTACCCAAGTGCAATGAGACTTGGGATACTAGTCCCATAGGGCAATCACTACATTTATGATGGTGTGTATAGATTAGGAACTTGATGAAGGCATGATGTTGAAGCTCTTTGCTTGCTCCTTATGAGTTGAAGCTTTTGTGTGGTTCTAAAATCTACTAGTATATTCTCTTTCTATTTTCTAGTTCCTTCTAGATGATTTCCTCCAATACTTCAATATCTCTAGACCATTTAACCTCAACATCTAATCACTCATATGTATGGTTTAGGCTAAGGGTGAATCTAACTTTGAATTTATGCTAAGAGGTGTTCAACTATCCATACACACATTATGAGGTTCTCAGATGATCAAATCTATGACATATTCATGGGATTATTGAGGTAGGATGTCCACCTTGAGGTCCTCAAGCATGAACCCACCTCTTATGATGAAGATGTTAATGAGTATCTGAATATTGAAGTATTAGAGGTGCATTGAGGCATTTCACCCATGACAACTCAAAAGGCATCCTCCTCATGTGATCATAACCACAATGTGATTGGTAATGGTGTCATTGAATCTCCTATAGAGACAAAGGATAATAAGGATGGCTTCAAGGTCAATACTCTGAGTAAGAGGCCATCTAAAAGGAAAGCCCCTAAAAAAAGTACAAGAATAAAAAAAATAATGTATCCCTATGATGCTAACATGTTTTAAAAATTTCATCAAATGAAGGGCCATTGTAATAAGGAGTGTGTCACCCAAATATTTAGTGCTAAGGTCTCACTAACCCCTGATAACTATCCACTTATGAAACCTAATCATAAATTGAACATGTTAAAAAAGCCTCTTATCAACTGTGACAAGGAAAATAAGACAAAGAAGAAGAATAAGAAGTCAAAGGCTAAGGTCCATCACTCTCCTTCTCACTCTTATACCTCTTTTGGTTCCTCTTCTTGGACTGAACTGAAAGGGAAGGCCAAGCATGAGAGTAAAAAGGTCATTACTGATATTGATATATCCTCTATTGAGTATGAGTCTTTTGTTAACATGCACTCAAGTTAGGAAACTAACCCATTGGAGAGACTAGTAGCATGGGGCCTATATCCATGACCATAGGAATGGTAAACCTCAAATTTAGATTTGAATTTCAACATAATATCCCTCCCTAATCTAGACAACATCCTTATTCTATTATAGAGGAGTTACAGTCCCTTTTTGTTGGTATCTCCATTTAGGACCTTCTTCACCTCTACCTTAGAAAACCTTAACAAAATGGGAATTATGATTAATAATAGGGGTGTTCTTTGTGAAGATGAGGGGTAGTTGGCTGGCCACCTCCTCATCCTACATCCCTTTACAAGCAAGGTACTTGATGTTATTAACAAAGTTTGAAGTGGCATGGGTGAGGTGGAACTCCATGCTATACATCCTCTATCAATGGATTCCCTCTTTTCTAGTCTCTCCCTTAAAATTAGAATTTGACCATTCATCATATTTTTGGTGATTATGGAAAGAATTTAATATGAGAATTTTCCATAATAAAAAGAGTAATGTTCAAAGAGTTAGTTTGAGGATAATAGAGTCAATTAAAGAGAATTATTAGGTTATTAGAAATAAGTGTAAAATAAAAACTAAATAAGAGGAAAAGGTTAGATTTCATAAATGGAAAATTGAAAGGGAAGAGGGTACAATATAGGGTTGTATAAATATTCATCGAATTGTAGTCAAGTGGATTCTTCCCCTACCCAACTAGGTCAAGGTCAAATTTGATGTGGTGGCTAAAGGAAACCTGGGCCTAACTAGAGTGGGAGGAGTAATCATTGATAGTAGATGAATTTTCATAGTTAAATTCACTAAATATGTTGGGAGTCAAACCAACCATGTCATGGAAACATTTGAATAGTTTAGGGGAATCTAATTAGCTAAAGAGGTGGGTTGTATGATATTAGTTAATGAAGGAGATTCCATTGATATAGTTAATTGTATCAGGAATTCCTCTAATCCTAGATAGATGATCCAAAAAATCATCAATGATGTTTGATCCTTATAAGGCTATCTTAAATAAGTTTATTTATCTTATACTTATGGGGAGTGGAATAAAGTGGTATATGTTAGGATCTGGAGTAAACATAACTCTGATACCACTTGTCAGGATCTGGAACAAACACAGCTCTGATACCACTTGTTAGGATTAAGAGCATAATTGATTACCTTGTATAAGCAACTAAACACAGAATTAAACTAGAAGTAATATGTAACTAGAATTTAGAAACATCACAAAATATAAGAGATAATACAATCTTGTATTAACACTCTTCCAGAAGGAAATACAATGAAGAAATCACACTCTTCCCACACCTCTTGGGTGTACTATTAATTCTCCCTCAAGAGTTCTCTCTCTCACACAATCAATTACAACCACAACTCAAACATAGAGTTGTTCCCTCCACTAGTCAGTAACAATACTACCAGTACACCAAGTACTTAAAGTACTCCAAGTAGATCTCCCTGATCTTGCTCCTTGTTGTGTTGCAGATCTCCTTTGACCTTGCTACCCCACAGATCTCCTTTGACCTTACACACACACACACACACCTACAGATCAACTGAACTTACTTACCATGTAGATCTTCTACCTGATCTTGCACAACCTACAGATCAACTTGGTCTTGCACACTTGCCAACCCTCTAGATCTTACACACCTTGGAAGAACCCTTGTCCTTACCTTTGCAAGTCCTTATAATCCTTCAATTTACAATACAGACCCATGGGTGTCTTAAATAGATCCCATACAAATAATAATTAGACTTCCTAATTAAAATAATTAGGAACACAGATTGAAGACTAAAATTAGTCTTTTATATGCAAACTGACTGTCCATCTAAAATTAGACCAGTTCTGGAAGTGCATGCAAATGCACTCACACACAGGTTGTCGACGTCGGTTCCTGTCTGACTGATGTCAATCGACCCCTAACCAATGTCGGTTGCTCTGCACACTGAATATGACTGACGTCGATTGTCCTGACTAACGTCGGTTGCTCTGCAACTCAACAACCTCCTCCATTTGCATCAGTGAAGCTTTTAGCTCCACAATATAATAGTATACTAGTTTGCTAATTGGGGGGTTATGAAGAATGATAGCTTGAACAATGTTCATTCCAATGACCTCCTCTACTAATTATATATATTTAAAAAAAATGAGATATCAAACAAGATTCCAAAGGATATTAAAGCATGTAAATTAATGATGAATGAGCTTGTCAAGGTTGATAACAACAAACATGGGATAATTAAGCACCTTGACATGTGGACTAGAATATGTCATTCAAGAAACTTGAATTATCAAATCATAATTATGCCTAGGCATAAAAAGAAGGAATCAAATAAGTTATTAATTATTAGAATGTTAAGGATTATTAAAATGGGTGTCCTCAATCATATGAGATCAAGGGAAGAAGTATGAAGAGAATCCAAACATTAAGAATGTTTTTCAAGGATGGGGATTTCATTATAAGTCTTCACAATTTCAATTTGGAGAACAAAATTATCCTTTATATTAACTTTTAGGGGACTAAGAGGAGTTAGGGGACATAGAGTATCTATGTCATGATGGGAGGAGGGAGAGCATGTACTAAACCCTCTTATTATGAATTTTCAAGGAAATTTTTAGACTCATGAAAGATCCTAAAGAAACACAATTTGATTAATTTCATGGAGAAAGTAAGGGGCCATGACCCAACTCTGTTAGCTGAGTTTACCAAAGAATGGAATGGAAGGTTTGTATCTATGAGGGCTATCAAAATAGATGTCATTGAGGAATAAATTGCCTCTATCACTAGTATGTCAATAGATAGTCTCAAAGTTTGTAAGGACAAGAGGTGAAAATAATTAGAAATTAATAGATTCTTTGTGAAATATGAGCTAGTGGAAGAGTCTTAAGTTGGAGATGCAATCACAAGTAACTCTTTACCATAGTCATGGGTGGAGGTCAGTCTACATGTGATGAAGTATACCACCTTGGAAGGAAAATATTACAAGTTATATTCCCACCACTTCTCCATCCTCAACCATTTTTATAAAAATATGAGTATTCCATTTTATCTATTGTTGTCATTGTAGAGGTCCATATTGGATGTAAAAATCATAAAAGGTTGGGAACCTTCACACTAGGGCTTGATTTTGTTGTTTTTTTAAGGTGGTTTACTAATCATTTCCATTTTTGAAGCTAGTTTGGATCCTGATATTAAGGGAGGTAATGGGGAAGGTAAGGAAAAGAGAGAGCCCAAAAAAGATAATGCAAAAAAGGATGTAGCTCAAAGGTTTTAAAAATTATAATATCACCTAAGAGAGGGCAGAGAAATGTGGGAGAGGTGAGTGAAAAATTACCATCCAAGGAACAAGGGAAGGAAGTGATGCAACTTAGAAAAAAAGAATCAAAGGTAAGTTTAAATCCATTGAAAAGGTTTAGTTTTCTAAAGATAAAGTTGAGTTTGAGTCCCAGCTAAGTGAGGAATTTGGCCTGGTTTAAGAAATCTAGTATAATATTAATTGAAAAGGGTAGAGTTGTATTAAATTATAAGATATGAAGGAGGATCCAACTAACCTAGGGACTAAGGATGAGGCCATAAATCCTTTGGATGTGGTTTTGCCTCTTAGCCCTTCTCATTGAAGCAATACTAAAGAAGATTATCAAAGGAAAATTGAAAGCTTGTAGAAAGATTATAATCTACAAATGATTATGTTGAAGTGGTTGCTTAAGGACAAGGATGGTCAAAATAGACTCAAAGGGGAAGGGGGCTAGGTTCATAAGGGAACTATTGTGAGGAAGCATGTTATAGGATGCCATATTACATTTAGATGTGTTATTACTTTAACATATTGTTATGATATTTGTTGTTACTTTAGACTATCTAGACATGTTATATTCTATCCATTGTACATTCTAGACATTTATTATGTTATTACATACATGTTATTAATATTTGTTATACTTAAATTTTTGTATTTGAATCAGTTTATATTATATCAAGATAGTAGTATCAATTCATTATTTATGTTTTTAGGAGACAACTAAAAAATGAGATAGGTTTAAAATCAATACATTTCAACGGAATGGACATGTTAGTGTATAGAGGGAAATGTAGGAAGAGGTAAAAATAATGAGGTCTAGTTGTTCTTTCTTTGTGTGTTTGGTATTATTTTCATCTCATGATATGAGATCCTTGTACTATACTCATCATTTTTTATTTTTATGTTTGGAAGTCATCACTGGCATATTTTTCAATTGTGCTTCTGAGTTTATTTCAATATCTACTTTAGATACTTTCATTACCAAAGCATTCATTTTGATTATATATTTGATGGCATCATTTTTAGTTTTAAAATTTATTTGTTAAGACCAATGATATGTATTAGATGTTGTAATGACATTGTTAAATAATAAACTCATGTCCATTGGTAATCATAATAATCATATATTATGGTTTGCATGGTAAATTAAAAGTTTGATTATGTATCAAAAAGGTCTAGGAAGATCTAAATAACATAATACTTATGGTAGTTGACATGTGAATGACCTAATATTTATTGATTAGGGTATTGAGTAGTATTGTACTTAGACTTGACATTATTTTTGATGGAAGTGGAAGTTGTGGAGAAGGATTGTGCTTGCATGCCTCTTGGCCATGACTAGATGTTACTCTTGTATTATTTGATAGAGGTTAAAATGTTGTTTAGAAGTAAAATTTAGCTTGGAGGGTGGATTTAAAGATTACCTTTGGTACCCATGGAAGTGGGTGAAAAGTTTACGGGTTTGGATTTGAGTGGAGTTCAAATCAGGAGCAAAGAAATAAAATAAGGAACAAGGAATATCCATTATAGTTTTAGCTTTAAAACAAGTATGTGGCATTATTATTTCTTTTAGTTTTAGGAATAATACTAAATTGGGTTATGAATGAAATTATTTTTAGAAGGTGGATGACCTATGTAAGTGGAAAGACCTTTTATGGATCTCATTCACCATTCCAATTACTTGCTACGTATTCTAGCAAAAATGCCATTTTTAAAGCTAAAACTACATTTAATGGATTGAATTGGGAAAAATAAAAAGTGGGTATGATTGTGTGTGGCTATTTCGGCCCTCAATAACATAAATATATGTTTTCTTACACAAAATTTTCATACTCCATTGTTATTTTTCCTATGAGTTGAACATGGTTATTTTCATGTGGGTTATGCATTATTATAAAATGTGAGTTGTGCATGGATATATGCATGCGAGTTGTGAATTATATGGAATGAAAACTATGTTGGTTGTTCATTATGTTATGTGTTGGTTATTTCCTTGTGAAATGTGCATGGAATTTATTTCCATCTATGATTATTTTTGTTTGGGTTGTTTGGACTTATGTGAACTGAGTATTGTTGTATAGTTGACTAAATGGGTTTTAATTCCTTTTCATGATTGATTATTGTTATTACTATTTTGTTTTATGTATTGTGGGTATTTAATATATCATGGTGTTTCCCCTATTTTAGACTTGGATCTCATTCTTTAGTAAAATATCTCTTGTTTATTTATATTTATATATGGAGTTTCCATACAATGTCATGTTCTAGCCCCAAACTGATGGTCGGTGTGGTTAGGGTTCTATTGATGGATGGGCTCATTTTAATCATTCCTCAGTTTGGTAGTAGTTTCAACCTAATTATTGTTATATGTGTTATGAATTTAATGATGTGCTAATGATATGGAGGCACTCGACATGTTATTATTTTGTGATGTTGTACTTGATTTCAAATGTAATATATTATTCTATAAAAGTAATTGATTAATGATGTATGAATATATATTGTCTTAGTTTGTTTATGGCATATTGAACTAATTTGATAATAGTTTTCAAATTATTATGATGACCTGAATGTAATGTTATGACTTATCTATTGATTTAATTTTTGCCTAAAATATTACATACAATTATTTGTATCTTATAATTATTTAGACCATTTTACTTTGATTAAATGGTTAAAGGTGATGACACAAATTGCCAAGTTTAGATTCTTAGGGAAATGAACATACAAGTCATTATATAACTTTTATGATATTTGATTGAATGTTCACTTGAATAATAAAGTTGTTTATATGATTTTTTGACTATATTACTAAGGTTCATGGAGTTTTTTTAGAATAAATTATTATGAATTAGATTTATATAGCTTACTCCATTTTTGCTTTCTTATATATTCACTGCGAAGTTATTATTGATAGTTGAATATATGGATGAGAGGGTTACTATTTTATGTTGGATATATAACTAACAACTTTATGGCTAGGGCTTACCTCCATATGTCATTCTTAGGTGAAAGACAATGCAGGGGAAATTTGATAAGTTCTAGTTCAAGTTTATGGTTGGTTATTGTAAATTTAGATTGTTATGACTCATTCTTCGATGACACACATTTATCTTCTAGTTGTTAATGAGTAAGATGCTGATTATGATATGTGCCATATGGTTGTATGTTCTTTTCAATTTATATAACATAGTTAAAATAAAAAGAGTTGTAACATGCTTGTTTATTTTGTGTTAATATGGAAACACCCATACTTTTGAGTGGATTGATTGTTAAAATTAATATTGATGGCTTTATAATGTTTGTTTAGTAAGAAAGTTCTGATTACATATTTTGAGTTCATGACCCAGAATGCTTACTTGCATATTTCATTTTATAATGAAAAATAATGATGTCATGCTTGTTCTATTTGATTGTTTATGATAGTTCAAATGGTTGTGAAATATAAGGGTGGTCTTGCTAATAGGTGAAATATGCACGTTTCATAAAATGGAATTAAAATTAATCATGTGATACTTCTAAAAACTAAAATGTTTATTACTTGATGTTGTAATTCAATGATAAGAAAACATAGATGTTGGAGTAATTGAGGTTTAAATATTAATTAGATAAAGAATTGAATTTGTGAGATGTAAAGCTTTCATCATGCAAGATAATTCAATTTGCACTTATAGTGAAATTATGGGATTTTATGGTAAAAGTTAAACTTGTGCTAGAGAGATGATATATGTTATTGGGAGATCTGATATTTTTGCTAATGTTTTCAACTAGGTTATATTTCCCAATCTCTTTTGTCATTAAATACATAATTGACATATGTGGAATTTAAAAGGATAAGAAATATAGCATAATAGTTTTATATCATGGGACATTTGAATTTTTTTTTATAAAATAAATTTATGAACTCAGTGAAGGTGGTATTAATTGAAAGTTCGTAATGTGATAAGGATGAAACTCCTTTTTGCATCATTCTATCTAGATGATACATTAATGAAAAATAATCAAAATAAAATAATAATGGGTGATTGGAATTATATATTATGAGTAGACATTACTCAAGGAGTGCTTGTTATATTATTTAATAATGAATTCTATATCATAATAAGATCAGATCTATTGATTCATTCTGAACTAGGATTTACTTATCCTTGAGGACTGATGTGATTCAATAAATTTTGTCTTGAGATAATAAACTAACATGGAGTTCAAAATATCTATGTTAAATAACTTCTCTTATGAGGAACTGATTCAAACCTTTATCATGATTTAGTTTTCCTCTCATAATCTCACCTTAGTAGTTGAAGTAGTAAAACTACCTGAGGGCAGTCCCTATAGGCCTACTCGAGATGTAAAAGATCTTGGATATGGTAAATAACCATATCTTATAATAATTATTGTAAATTACCTAAGAATCTTAACCATCATGTCACTAAGACTAACACAAGTGCTATGGTTGGCTAAAATCATTTCTAGTACTCAGCTTTACTAAAGTTGTTGGTATTCTTTTGAGTACGTGTGAATTTTGTTATGGAATTTTGGATATCGTAACTCTAAAAGTCAAAATTTTTATGAGTGTATTTAGTGGTTTATGATAGTGGTATCAGAGCTTGGTTCCACACTAAGTAACTTTAGATTTAATTTATAAAAATAATACATACTTTCTTTTAAGGCTGAACTAGTTTTGGTGTCTCACAAGATGATGAGGGATCAAGAAAATTATCACATTATAGATGATGATAGTGATCTTATTGGAAGTTAGAAATCATGACGAGCATATTTAAAAAAATGAAAATGATGATCATAACAACAATAAAGCTAAAGTTAAGAAAAATCCTGATGGAAATGCCACTAATGTTGTTGTTGGGGAAAATGTTATTTGACATGACATCTTGAGTGCACTTCATGGCATTCAAGTTCAAATGGGTAATTTTGGTCAAAGGTTGACTCACCTATAAAATCTAAAATATGGTGATGAGGAGGAAGAACAAAAGAGATGTGGTTACAAGGTAATAGAATGTTATAGATCCCATCATCAAAGATCTCAAAAAACTTCTAACTCTTACATTTTCTGGTGGATAATCTAGTGATGCTGCTAAAGCATGGTTAGTTAACCTATATAAATACTTCACTTTGCATAATATGGGATCAAATTTAATGGCTTATATTGGAGTATATTAAATTACAGGTGATGTTTACCTATGTTGGAATCATTTATGTCCTCTTAAGGGTTATGATCTAATGACTCTTTTATGGGAGACCTTTGAAAGGCAGTTCAGGCAGAGGTGCCTAGATGATAACTTAAAAGAATAAAAGATTACTGAGTTTTAGATACTAAAACAAGGGACTATGATTGTTTTAGAATGTGAGAACAAGTTTCTCAACCTTCTATATTATGTGAACTACATGCATGATGAAGAAAATAAATCTACCAAGTTTAATCTAGGTTTGTAGTAGGTATTAATGCATTATGTGAACATAACTTAACCCACACACATTGGTTGTTGCCATGGAATCTACACATCATGAAAAAGATACATAAAAGTATTGATATAAGGTAAGACAAGAGTACTAAAACAACAAGCTGTAGTCTAAGACAAAGACAACCATTCATCCAATGAGTAAAAGTTCTATGACATTCAATAAAAAAAAGGGTTTTGTGAAAATTAATAGCTATTTTGGGAAATTTAAAAATTCAAACAAAGGTTTCAAAGTTCATAATTCTACAAAATAGAATAATGAAATAACCAACAATAATATAGCTTTTATAGCCTTACCACAGGAGAAAATATTATACCTTTGCCTCCAAAAAATATTATAACATGTTTGGAATGTGGTGACAACCATTACCATAATGATTGTCCTTGGTTGTGAGGTAATCAACCAACTAATCACATGATGTATGCTATTGTTAATAATAAAAATGCTGTCTACCCCAATTGAGACCAGAGGTATAATTTTTGGTTTTTTCTTGAATATATATATTGTTGTGCAATTGATACTTTCATTTCATTTTAAATTAATTTTATGTGTATAACTAAACCATATAGAGAAAGATGAGAGGTAGAGTTTCACAGAAGGAAAAGAACAATTATTTATGAATGTTTAGAACAAACTTAGCTAGATATTGGGGTCTTAAATACTTAATTAAATCCATTTATGACAGTTATAGGGTCATATGACCTGATTATAGGTATGAATTGGTTGTAAAAACATCAAGTGAAGCTTCATTATGTTAGCAAAAGAGTACAATGCCTTGATGATGTTGGTACTCCTATGGAAATCTAAGTGGTCGTAAAGCCTTGAGTGAAAAAACTCTTTCAACCTTAAAACTAAAGATATAAGTAAGGAAAGTTTGTAATATTTAATTAATTTGATTTTGATTTTTCCATGGAAATAACACCTGTATATGAACCTACCTCAAAATACCCATACAAGATGAATGTAGATGATATAAGATAACTTAAGGTTTAGCTACAAGAGCTGATGGATAAAGGGATGATAAGGTCAAGTGTGTCACCCACGTAACCTCAGTTATCTTCATCAAGAAGGTACTTTAAGGCTTTGCATTAAATACCACATGCTTGATAAATTCACCATTAAAAAAATATCCCATTCTTATAATTTATGATCTATTTGACCAAATCAAAGGAGCAACTTTATTTTCTAAGATAAATATTCATTTGGGGTATCATCAACTCCACATCAAGGAGGGAGATCTACATAAAACTACCTTTAGTATAAGTTATGGACATGAATTTATTATAATTCTTTTTGGTCTAACAAAGACACTTGATGCTTTCATGAATCTTGTGAATAGTGTGTTTTAGGATTTCTCAGATAAATTTCTATTAGTTTTCCTAAATGATATTATGATCTATTCTAAGAATGAAGCAAAACATGAGCATCATTTACACTTGGTTTTGAAAAAGTTAAGGAAACATAATCTATATGGGAAATTTTCAAATTTATCTTTCTATAAAATCTAAATTCACTACTTAGGGCATGTTATTTTTGAAGAAAGATTGGCAATTGACCTTGGAAAGGTTGTAACATTTAATGATTGGCCAACTCCTAAGATGTGGATGAAGTTTGTAGCTTCAAGGTGTTGGATGGGTAATATCGAAGGTTTGTTAATTTTTAAAAAGAGGTTATATCCCTATCACCTCTTTTCAAAATAAGGGGAAGTAATTTGAATGGACTTCACAATGTGAATCAACATTCTAAAAGATGAAATAATGATTAACTTCAAACCCTGTACTTGTCATTCTAGATCTGAATGAAAAATTTGAAATGTGCATTCATGCTTGTAAAGTAGACATAAAATATATTTTGAATCAAGGTGGAAAACTGGTTACTTATGAGTCTCAAAAAATTAAGACACATGAACAAAATTATTTGACCCATGAACTTGAACTTACATCTATGGTTCATGCACTCAAGCAATAGAAATATTTTTTACTTTGGAAGCATTTCAAAATAAGATCTAATCACTAAATTCTTGTGCATTTATTCACTCACGATGAGTTGAATGCAAGTCAAAGGAGGTGGTTGGAATTTATCAATAATTTTGATACTGATATTGATTACATGAAAGGTAAATATAATAGAATGGTTGATGCTCTTAGTAGAAGGACTTATATTGTTACAATTTCGATTTTGAAATCAAATTTTATAAATTTTATTCTAACGCAAGAAAATATTAACCCTTAATGCTTGAAAATTTGTGTTGATTTGTCTAATATGATAAAAAAATTGTTGCTAATTTTTATTTAGATGAAGATGGACTGCTTAAGCACTAAGGTAGAATATCCGTTCCTAATTCTAGGAATCTTAGGGAACAAGTGTTGAAAGAAGTGCATAAAACACCTCATTTAGCTCACCTATGTGTCACCAAGATGACACATAAACTTAAAAATATTTATTTTTTCTTGGGTTGAAGAAATATGTAGCTAATTTCATGGCAAAGTGTTTATAATGTAAGCATGTTAAGGCCAAACATTTACATCTGGGTGGTATAATGTATCTTCATGTTATTATGGAAATCAAGCGAGCTATAATTTCAATGGGTTTCATTATAGGATTGCCAAAATATCATATTAGGAATGATACAACTCTTATTATAATTAATAAACTTATAAATGTTGCTCATTTTATTATAGCTAACATGATTAATAATGACCCCTTTTCTAGCTAAAAGGTTTATGAACTAAATTATCCACCTTCATAGTGTTTTTGAAGTAATTTATTTTATAGAGATAAGTTAATCACTCTCATATTTTAGAAAACCATGATGGTTTCATTTGTCACAAAATTAAATTTAAGTTTAGCTTACCATCCAAAATCTAATGGTCAAATTGAAAGGTTGAATCTAATAGTTGAATATATGTTACGAATGTATGTAATAGATCAACTAGCCAAATGGGAGGACTACCTAGACACTTGGTTGAATTTGTTTATCATAATTATTATCATTATATCATTAACATGGAACCTTTTCAAGCCTTGTATGGGTAAAAATTTGGAACTCCACTTGGCTGGGATAGTTTAGAAAACTAAGTGTTTTCAAGCCCAGAAACATTACAAGAGTATGATGAACAAATGGTTGTAATTTAACAAAGTCTAAAGGCTACCTCTGATAGGAATAAAAGTTATGTTGATTGAAAAATATCACAAAGAGAATTAGAGATGTTAGATAATAATTTCTTAAGAGTAATACCATATAAAAGCTCTATTAAGTTTGAAAAAATGTTTAAACTAGCTTTATGCTTTGTCAGTCTATTCAGCATAGTGGAAAAGATTAACCCTGTTACTTATTTTCGAGATCTTCCTCCTCTGTTTAGGATTCATAAATTTTTTCATGTCACACTATTGAGAAAATATGTTTTTTAACCCTCTCACCTTTTGGATTGGAATGATCTCCAAGTGGTAGATGAGGAGATGATTCATTTGAAACCTGTCAAGATATTGGCCCATCACAACATTAATTTGTAAAATAAAAATAACAAGTATTGGTTTGTTGGGATCATTTGAGTGAGAAAATTCTACCTAGGAAGATGAAAGTATTTTTTGATAGCATTATCCTCACCTATTTTTATTAGGCCCTAGGGCGATGCCTCCTTTAGGGGGTGGATGTCATATCCTATTCAAATTTGTTGTTACTTTCACATATTGTCTTATTATTTATTGTTACTTTGGACTTTATATAGACATTATATTATGTCCATTTTTTATTCTATATGTTTATTATGTTATTATAGACATGGTATTACTATTTGATGTACTTAAATTTTAGCATTTAAATTGGTTTATATTATTTCAATCCTATACCATCAAATTCTTATTTATGTTTACAAGAGACAACCAAGTAATGAGTCAAGTTTAGAATCAAGACATTTAAACTGAATGGATGTGTTAGTGTATATAGCTAAATTTAAGAAGAGGTAAAAATAATGAGGTCCAACTATTCTTTCTTTGTGTTTTTAGTTTTGTTTTTTTCTCATGATGTGAGATCCATATACTGTACTTGTCATTTCTAATTTTTATGTCTAGAAGCCATCACTAGAATATTAGCTAATTGTGCTTTTGAGTTTATATTGATATCAAATTTAGATACTTTCATTTACAAAACATTCATTTGGATCTTATGCTTGGTGGTATTATTTTTGATTTTGGAATTGGTTTTTTAAAACCATTGATATGGCCTATATGTTGTAATGACATTATTAAATAATAGACTCATGTCCATTGGTAATCATAATAACCATAGATTATGGTTTTCATGGTCAATTAAAATTTTGATTATGTAAAAAAAAGGTCTTGGAAGACCTAAATAACATAATCATTATGTTAATTGACATTAAAATGACCTAATATTTGTTGGTTAGGGTTTTGAGTAATTACTCAAACTTGGCATTATTTTGGATGTAAGTGGAAGTTATAGAGGAGGACTACATGTGCATGCCTCTTAGCTATGAATATGTGTTACTTTTATATTATTTAATGGAGGTTAAACTATTGGTTGGAAGTAACAGTTAGTTTGGAGGGTGGTTTTAAAAACTACCTTTGTTACCCATGAATGTGGGTGAAGAGTTTGGGGTTTTAGATTCAAGTAGAGTTTGAATCAGGACTAGAGAAAGCAAAGAAGGAACACAAAAAATCCATTATATTTTTATATTTAAAACAAGTAAGTGGCATTCTTATTTATTTTGGTTTTAGGTAGAATGATAAACTAGGTTATTAATGAAAGAATACTAGGAAGGGTGGATGACCTATGTAAGTGGCAAGATCTCTTACAGAACTCATTCACCATTCCAATTACTAGATATGTATTCTAGAAAAAGTGTCATTTTTTTAGCTAAAACTAAATTTAAAGGATTGGGGAAAAATGGAATGTGGGTATGATTGCGTGTAGCTATCTTTCCCTTGGGTGTTGTAAAGATAGATTTTAGTACATAGCAGTCAGATAATCCATAGTTATTTTTCATATGAGCTAAACATGGTTATTTTCATGTGGGCCATGCATTATTATGAAATGTGAGTTGTGCATGGATATATGAATGCGTCTGTGTATTAGATGGAATGTAGACTATGTTGGTTATTTCCTTGTAGAATGTACATGGAATTTATTTTTAGCTATAATTATTTTTATTTGGGTAATGTTTAGACTTGTGTGAACTAAGTATTGTTGCATAGTCAACTAAATGGGTTTTTATTCCTTTCCATGATTGTTTATTGTTGTTACTATTTTATTTTATGTATTTTGGGTATTTAGTGTATCATGGTGTTGCCCATATTTTGGATATAGATCTCATTATTTAGTAAAATATCTCTTGTTCATTTACCTTTATATCTAGGATTTCCATACAATGTTTTATTCCAGCCTTAAATCGATGGTTGGAGTGGTTAGGGTTCTAGCAATGGATGGGCTCATTCTTAATCATCACTTGGTTTAGCCCTAATTTAAATCTAATTGTTGTTGGATGTGTTATGAGTTCCATGATGTGCCAATGATAATGAGGCACTCGACAAGTTGTTATTTTGTGATGTTGTACCCCATTTTAGTAGAAAATATGTCAATGTAATATATCATTTTGTAAAAGTAATTGATTAATGATGTAATAATATATATTGTCTTAATATTTTATGGCATATTGAATTGGTTTGATAAAAATTTTCAAATTATTTTGATGAATTGAATGCAATCTTATGACTTGTCTGTAAATGGTTTAGGTTCTTTGGGAAATGAACATACTAATCATTGTGTAACTTTTATGTTATTAGATTGAATGTTCACTTGAATAGTAAAGTTGTATATACACTTCTTTGATTGTATTACTAAGGTTCATAGTGTGTTGATAAAATAATTTGATATAAATTATAGTTATGAAGGTCACTCCATTCGTAATTTTATTATATATTCATTACAAATTTATTGTTGACAGTTGAATATATGGATGAGTGGGTTAATGTTTTATGTTAGATATATAACTAACAATGTTATGGTTGGGACTTGCATTCATAAGTCATTATTTGTGTAAGAGAATGTAGGGGAAATTTGATAAGTTCTCCATCAATCTTGTGGTTGGTTATAATATCATTAGATTTTTATGACTTATTCTTTGATGACATGAATTTATCTTCTAATTTTTAATGAGTAAGATGTTGCTTATGATATGTGTCATATAGTTGTATGTTTTTTTCTAAATTGGATAACTTGGATAAAATAAATGTGATTGTAGCATGTTTGTTTATTTTGTGTTAGTATGGAAATACTTGCACTTTTGAGTGGACTGATTGGTAATATTTGAAAGAATGAGCAGGAGATACACAGGATCCACAGGATCAATCCAGGAGAGAGAACCCACAACAAATAACCTGCAAATATTTCCAGAGAATAAATAAATTTGTCACACCTAAAAAATAGGTGGTAATCCACAAATTTCTCTGTATATTCTCAATAATCTCTCGTTAATTTCTCATATAATGCAAAGTATTTATAATACAAATAGTTTGTTTCATGTTAACAAACTATTTGTAATGATTACAAAATAGAGAAAACAAACTATTTGTTTTCTCATACTACGAACAAATATATTGTTGAGAAATTCTCAACAATAAAATAAATTAACCAAGGTAAATAAATTTTACCCTCGGTAATAAAGAACTTACCCTATTAACCATAGGTAAGCTTAAATATGCATTATTCCAACACCCTCCCTTAAGCGAAACATAGGGAGAATGACAAACAAGGATGGGTCCCAGCTACTAGGCCTGATAAGGTACCCATGTACAAACCAATCAAAATATATGAAAAATAAAGGAAGGAAGGACTTCATGGGAAATCCCCCCCAAGGACAACTTCCTTCACCCCAAGCATCGCTCGCAACTGAATATAACGAGGAGAAGCCAAAGGTTTAGTGAAGATGTCTACAATCTGCTCAGATGTAGGCACAAACTCCAAAGAAAGAACTCCATCCTGAATAAGATGTCGAATGAAGTGCATGTGAATCTCAATGTGTTTTGTCCGCTGATGCTCAACAGGATTGCGTGAAATAGCAATCGCACTTTGGTTATCACACCAAAGAGTAGTAGGACCCTGCTGTGTGAAGCCAAACTCTCCAAGCAACTGTCGAAGCCAAAGTATCTCCTGACTAGCTTTGACAGCACCTCGATACTCAGCCTCAGTAGAGGACAATGCAATAGTAGTCTGCTTTTTGCATGCCCAAGCAACTGGACCTGAACCAAGTGTGAAAACAAATCCACAAGTGGACTTGTGAGTGTCAACATCACCAGCCCAATCAGAGTCAGTGTATCCAACAAGCTGTGTAGAACTATGTGGTGTGTAATGTATACCAAAGTGAGTGGTGCCCCGAATGTAGCGCAAAATACGCTTGGCTGCTTACCAATGACTCTCATGAGGCTCATGTGAGAACCGAGAGACAAGGTTCACAGCAAATGTGATGTCGGGACGGGTATGAGTCAGGTATAAAAGACTACCTATAAGTTGCCGATACAAAGTGGAATCCACAAGAGGAGTCATACAAGTGGCAGACAACACAATACCTGACTGATATGGAGTGGGTGCAGGCTTACAATCAACCATGCCAAATCGATGAAGAAGATCTGTCGCATACTTCTGCTGTCCAATAGAAATGCCCTCAGAAGATTGAAAAACTTGAAGACCAAGAAAATAATGTAGAAGTCCCAGATCTGTCATATCAAACCTATCTGCCAACTTGTCCTTGATGTCATGTATCAAGGAATCTGAACTGCCAGTGAGGATGAGATCATCAACATACAAAACCAAAATGACAAGCTCCTCACCTTGCTTCAGGATGTATACATTGTGATCCGACTCATAACGAATAAAACCAAAACTCAAAAGAAAACTATCCATCTTCTCATACCAAGCTCTAGGAGCTTGTTTGAGACCATAAAGAGAACGACGGAGTCTACAAACCAATGATGAGTCCTGCACAAATCCTGGAGGCTGCTCCATATAGATCTCCTCATGGAGAGCACCATGCAAGAAAGCACTCTTCACATCCATCTGAAAAATAGACCAAGAATGTGAAGCAGCAAGAGAGAGTACAAGCCGAATAGAATCCATCTTAGCTACAGGGGCAAAGGTCTCAGAGTAATCAACCCCTTCAACCTATGAAAAACCCTTAGCTACTAATCTAGCTTTGTACTTATTTACTGATCCATCTGCAGCATATTTTGTCCTATAGAACCATTTACATTTTACAAGTTTTCTTCCCTTAGGAAGAGGGACAAGATCCCAAGTATCATTCTTCATTAATGAAGAATACTCATCATACATAGCAACATCCCACTCGGGTATACCAATAGCCTTAGAAAACAACACTGGATCATCTGTACAAGCTTGTCCCAAAAGAGCAACACCAGATGTCTGTGAGCGAGTGCGACGAGAATCAGATGGATCACCAACAAAAGAACCAGCTGCATGTAGAGTGCTCTTTGCCCATTTAGGCAAAGGTGGTGAAGAAGATGGTTGTGGTGGCTGAATAAGTGCAACATCATCATCATCAACAATAGAAAGCAAATCCTCACTATCCTCAGTAGAAGAAGGAGGGGGAGAAGAAGAACTAGATGTACACTCCTGTGGAGTGGGTAACTCATCAACCTGAACATCTCGTCGAAAAAACACATCATGTGTGATAGGATCAAAAAGACGGTAGGCTTTTACATCTTCACAATAACCAACAAAAATGAGTGGTTGGCTTTTCTTCTCCACTGCTTTACGTTTGTCATCAGGAATGAATGCCCATGCTTGACTCCCAAAGATGCGAAAATCTGAAATATCAGGCTTGATCCCAGACCAAGCTTCTTCTGGTGTCATATTTTGCACAGCTTTGTGAGGCATACGGTTTTGAATGTAGTTTGCACAATTTACAGCTTTAGCCCAATATTGTGGACCCAAATTTTTAGAGTGAATCATATAATTAGCCATCTCTTTCAATGTTCGATTCTTCCTCTCTGCTACACCATTTTGTTGAGGAGTGTGTGGTACAGTGAACTGATGTTGTATCCCATGCTCAATACAAAAATCATAGAAAGCATTACTGTCATATTCCCCCCCATTGTCAGTGCGTATCTTCTTAAGAGGAAGAGATGATTGTTTTTCAACAAAGGCTTTGAAGGCCTTAAAAGTCTCAAAAACTTCACTTTTCAACTTGAGAAAATATACCCAAGTTTTACGAGTGAAATCATCAATGAATGTGAGTGCATATTTAGCCCCTGAAAAAGAACGAGTTGGAAAAGTCATCAAATCACTATGAACCAACTCTAAAGGTGCATTTGCACGTGTGGCCTTACCAACTGGAAATGGATCCTGGTGCTGTTTACCAACTAGACAACCAGGACACACCCCATCAATACAAGAGACCTTAGGAAGGCCTTTTACAAGATGTTTTGTACTCATTTGTTGCATATATCCATAACTCAAATGTCCTAATCTCTCATGCCACAATTTGCTGAGATTATTACCATGTGCTATAAGTGAAGAACCAAAAGACATAAAAGACTCAAACTTATCAAAAGTATAGAGTCTTGCAGTATGGTCTGCTGTACCTGTAACAACTATCTCACTAGGATCATTACATTCTCTTATTACAACATCATGTGAAGTAAACTCCATAGTTTTACCAGTACCAGAATTACATATTTGATATACAGAGAGAAGATTAGAAGAGATTTGGGGTACAAGTAATACATTGTTAAAACATCCATCCTGTTTATCAACAGTACCTGATCCCAAAACTTCAATCTGTGAGGAGTTACCCATAACAATATGTGATGTACTGCAATCTGTAAGAGAAGACAATAGATCTTTAGAATGTGTGAGATGGTGAGAAGCACCTGAGTCAAAAATCCACTGATCCTGACATGAAGATATAGCCCTGGCTAAAAGTGATTTCCCTTTTCCTGCAGAAGTAGAAGGAGATGGAGACGGAATGGAAATTTTGTGTTGTCTAACCGCTGCCTCTAATGCTTCCATCTTCTTAAAACATCTACTTTCATCATGATTAGGACCACCACAAAAATTACATGGACCAAATGTTTTCTTCTTTTGCTTAAAGGACTTTTTGGTCTTAGTAGATTTAGAATGATGAGGTGATTGGGTGGTGGACTCTGGAGGGTTATTTGAAGGTGCTTGCTTTTTAGACTTAGGTGAAGGTTTTCCTTTAGAAGAATTAGTAACTAGAGCATGACTAGGACCAGGTAGAGCATCTAAGGCCATTAATTTTGTTTGCTCCCTAGTCAATCTTTCACAAAAAACTTCAAAGGAAGGCCATTTGAATTCATCACCTAATGTATCCATCATAGTATAAAAAGCAGAGGAAAAAACACTATATGGTCCTTTCAACTTTGAAAAAATAATGAAAATGCACTCCTGATCACTTTTATCCTTGTCACCAGCTTTCAACTGTGACCTTATAAATTTGAATTTTGCCAAGAATTCATCTATTGAAGGGAAATCTGATGGAGAGAGAGCACTCAATTCTGCATCTAATTGCAAAATTTTAAACTCATTAACTTTGCCAAATAGGTTTTTAAATTTTTCCCATACCTCTTTTGGCGTAGTAGCATCTGCAATGTGAAATTGAAGATTATCTGATACGTTGAGGCAAATCAATCCAAGAGCCTCATCCTGCTTACATCCATATGCATATTTGTCTTTTTTAGTGGTGAATGCTGCAGGTGTCGTTTCAGAAAAAATTCTCTATAAGCCCTTTGATTGAAGGAGTTGTTGCATTTTTGGCTTCCAAACATGGTAATTTGAAGAATTTAGAGGTTCAAACAATCGAGATTCCATTCCCGAGGAAGATGATGAAGTTGACAAGAACAATCTAGACATTTGTTTTTCCTCAAAAAAAGCACCCCTCCCGTTACAATTTAACGTCTCCCGACGAAAAAAAACTTTAGCCTTGGCTTATACAAAATTAAAAAATGGCTTTTATGCAAAAAATGTAGAGGGATTTGACCCCAAGACCTCCTCCCTACAAATTTTTAACAAAATATCTCTAGCCGCTTTAGCAAAGTCAAATTTGAACTTTCAAAGCTAGAGACTTGCATTTAAACCACTAAAAAATTAAAATAATTAATTAAAAAAAGCCAAAAATGACTCACACATGTGAGATATCAGCTGAATAGTCTTTGGCTTTATCAAAAATAAACTCTTTTTCCAGCAAGGCGTGGTGGTCAGGGAAATATTTGAGAAAAATAGCCAAGAAAAAAACACCTTTCAGCAATGCAGAATGGCTCCACTGGATCTGCCAAAAGAACTATACGGACTGCTCCAAATCCGTCCTTCTCAGCATGAAATGAAATATTTTGAAGTCTGATATCACATTAAATTTTCATATTTGGATTTTATGCAGCATAAGGCGTTCAAAAATAAGAAATCCGTACGGCTATACAGCAGGCAAAAAAACAGTTTTTAATTTCCTGTTGTTGGCTTCCAAAACGTTGTACGGCATGATCCAAATTCATCAAAATTTATATGTATAGAAAGATATAAGAGTCAGCTTTCATTAAAAGGTCTCATATTTGAAAAAAGTCCACCGTACGATCTGTCACATCAGAAAAATGGACAGTTACTGCAGTCTGCCAACAGTCTGCCAACAGGGACCAGTCTGCAAATTTTTGAATGAAAGAGCTGTACATCCTGATCCAAATGCGAAAATTCAAATTGAAATGGATTCCTGACTTGATTTCCTACGTCCTCATGAAAAAAAATCTGATTTTTGGAATCTGTACGGTCATGTAATGAGCATAAAGTACAGAATTTTCCAAAAAAAACTAGTAAATAAGAACCAGAATTTGAGAGAATTAAAAAAATCTGTAACACATCAATAAAATAATATTTTTGAATGTGTTAAAAGATAAAAATTTCAGGGAAGAGGATCTTCAACTGGAACTCCAAGCTCTGATACCATGAAAGAATGAGCAGGAGATACACAGGATCCACAAGATCAATCCTGGAGAGAGAACCCACAACAAATAACCTGCAAATATTTCCAGAGAATAAATAAATTTGTCACACCTAAAAAATAGGTGGTAATCCACAAATTTCTCTGTATATTCTCAATAATCTCTCGTTAATTTCTCATATAATGCAAAGTATTTATAATACAAATAGTTTGTTTCATGTTAACAAACTATTTGTAATGATTACAAAATAGAGAAAACAAACTATTTGTTTTCTCATACTACGAACAAATATATTGTTGAGAAATTCTCAACAATAAAATAAATTAACCAAGGTAAATAAATTTTACCCTCGGTAATAAAGAAATTACCCTATTAACCATAGGTAAGCTTAAATATGCATTATTCCAACAATATTAATATTGATGGATTTATAATGTTTGTTCAGTAAGAAAGTTTTGATTACATATTTAGAGTTCATGACCAAGAATGCTTACTTGCATATTTTATCTTATTATGAAAAATAATGATTTTATGGTTATTCTATCTGATTTATTATGAGAATTCAAATGGTTGTGAAATATTAGAGTTGACTTGCTAATAGCTTAAATATGCATGTTTTATAAAATGGAATTACAATTAATCATGTGATACTATATAAACTAGAACGTTTATTACTTGATGTTGTAATTTAATGATAAGAAACTATATATGTTTTAGTAACTAAGGTTTAAGTATTAATTACTTAAATACTATAATTTTTGAGTTGTAAGGCTTTCATCATGTAAGATAATTCAATTTGCACTTACAGTCAAATTGTGGGCTCTTGTGGTGAAAGTTAAACTTTTGTTAGAGAGATGATATTTGTTATTGGAGATCTGATATTTTTGCTAAAGATCTCAATTAATTTATGTTTTCCAATCTATTTTACCATTAAACATATAATTTACATAGGTGGAATTTAAAAGGATAATAGATATAACATAATAGTTTTGTATTACATGACTTTTGATTTTTTTTATAGAATAAATTTATGAATTTAGTGAAGGTGTTATTATTTGAAAGTTCTTAATAGGAAAATGATGGACATCACTTTTTCACCATTTTGTCTATATGATACGTTATGAACACTAATAAAACTAAAAAAAATGGGTGATTGGACTTCTATTTGTTGAGTAGACATTCCTCAAGGAGTGAATGTTTTGTTATTTAGCAAAACATTCTATATCATAATAAGAGAATGTATATTGGTTCATTCAAAATTGGGATTTACTTGTCCTTGAGGATTGATGTGATTTAATAAAGTTTATCTTAGGATAAGATATTAACATGGAGTTTAAAATATCCTTGTTAAATAACTTCTCTTATGAGGAATTGGTTTAAACCTTTATCATGATTCAATTTTCCTCTCATGATCTCACCCTACTAGTTAAAGTGGTAAAAATGCCTAAGGGAAGTCCCTATAGGCCCACTTTAGATGTGAAATATCTTGGCCATGGTAAAGATTTATATCTCAAAATTATTTTTGGAAATTACGTAAGACTCTTAACCATCATGTCATTAAGACTAACACTAGTGCTACAGTTGGCTAAAATTAATTATCATACTCAAATTTGATGAAGTTTTTGGTATTCTTTTGCATGCTTATGAGTTTTGTTGTAAGAATTTTAGATATCCTAGCTATCAAAGTCAAAAAAATTAGGGGTGACTGTGGGGGTTTTATGACATAATAAAATAGAATCTGGACCTAAAAATGGACATGAGCCATTTAAGGGAGGAAGCTATGAGTCTCATAGGTAGGGTGGACAAGTTGGACCCTGAGCTAGTGCTTATCAAACAAAATGTATATCAGGTGCTCAAAATTAACACTTCAATAGTCATGAACTATGTGAAAGACATTGAGTGGTTCCATGATAGTTTGGTTAAGAGGAAAGCATAAATTTTGGGTTCAAGCCAAGGAGGACCAAGTAAGAGAACCAAAATCCATAATATATTCTTGGAATGGAAGTTTAAGAAGATTGATGCCCTAAATAATCAACTTTATATGATGAAGGGTGAGAGGCTATCATTGCATTGGATAATTTGGTGACTCCAAAGAAATGATCTGGATGGTTTGGTGTGTTTTAGGGAAGTCTAGTTGAAGTTTGGTTTCTTATTGGTCATTTGGTCTATCTTTATGACTATTTTTGGTCTTGTTGTTCATTATTTAATCTTTTTTTTTGTATTTATATTTTTCTCTAGTTTCATGATGTAATAGGGTTGGTACCCTTTTAAAAATCCATTTTTTACCCAATAACAAAAAAAACTTGCTCCTTCCACCTCTCCCTTATCTTTTAAAAAGATTTAAAGGATATAATCTAACTACATAAGATCCTCACATGAAAGTAACTGATCTGATGGTGTGAGGTAATTATCATGGATGACATCATTAACCTTATTTAAAATATCTCACACCATTGGATGTAAGAGGATCTAGTGACTTGATATATTTATTGGGAAATAAAATAGATTGCAACATAAGATTTAAGTTGATTACATGGCTTGAGATCATCATGGGGCATCTTATACTTAGCTAATTTGAGGATCCCTTTACAAGATGGTTGAGGCAGTGAACAAAATTTAATTATTATACTAATTTAAGAATCCATTTGTAATATGGTTGAGGAAGTGAGTAAGCTTGAATTATTTTGGCATGATAGAAGAGAATTTTACCATTGTAATACAACTAAGGCCAGTGAGTCTAAAGTTGTAAATTATTTAAAGCTAAAACAACTTAATTAAATTAATGAGTAAGAGTGAGAAATAAATCTCATTTCACCTTTTATTTTCTATGAAAGGTCTTGTTGAAACTTGAAGTAAAAGACCCTTAATGTAGCATTTTGAATCTACATTTATTGGTGACTTTCAGGGCTAATTTTGTAAGAGGTGAGTTGATTAAAGTATCCAATTGGTTGTAGAGTCAATCATGAATATTTAAAGAGTATGAAGAACCCAAATGTTTTATATTTAAAAACTAACAAATTATGAGAGGTTAGGGTGAAACACCTAAAGAATTTGTTTTAGATGCAATCTCCCTTTTTAGACTCTTTAGTTTTTTTTAACCAAAAAATTCTCTCAAGTTTAATAGACTCTTATCTTTATAATTTGTTTCTTTTCTAATTAGTATGTCTCTTGAACCTTTTAGTCACATGAATTATATTGGTGTCACTTCAAGATGAGTATATTAAATAAATTTAGCTTAACTTTAAATTCATAAATGCTAACTAAACACCAAAACTCTCACTTACACACTTTTTATTAATGCTTAGCTATCTCCCTAGATTTTACAACTACCAACATGCCCAAGAGATTTTTAATGAAATTTTTTTTGGATTAACATTCATGTGCCAATTAATTTATAATTTTAAGAGCTCCCAATAGTTATTTTCATTCAAATTTAAATTTATCATTTTCCTGTCTTTTGCTTATAATTCTTATCCCTTAGAATGGTCTCCTCCAATCCATCCTTTAGAATCATTTGCCCTATTTTCAAGCTTGAGGGCATAAAAAAATGTTTCATTTGTTGAGTAATAGTTAATGTTGTTATGAAGATTTATGTTCCATGGGTAGAGTCCTAAGGAATTTCACAGAGAATTTATTACTCATTTGGCTATGATCTACCTTGTCTTTGCCACTTGTAAATTTGTGGTGTATCTTCTTCTACCCACCAATGTTTTACATGTTATTGATAATTTTAGATGCCTTTGGCTCCTACACTTCCCCTTAATTATGCTACTTAAATTTCTCTAAGAATATCCCTTGTTATAATCAATATATTTGGGGACACTCTTCCTATACCTAGGTCAATTTTGCTAGTGCTAATGTACATGGCTGTTACACCAATCGTTCCTCTATTCCTATGTGCATGCATACTATTATTATTGATGATTTAGTAGTGGTCACTACTAAATTACCCATTGAGGTGAGGCATCAATGCATAATCTTTATGCCTTACAATGGTTCCTATAAGGGAAAAGAGAAAACATGGTAGCTATGTAAATTTATAGTATAAATTTTGTATTGATCTATATATCTTTCATTTTATATAATCATGTATTATTTGAAGGGTAAGGGCCCCTATAAAAACCCTCTTTTATTTTCACTAAATATTATTGTGCTAATTTAATTATGAAAACTACACTCCCCTTTCTTTCCAATGTAATTATGACAAACTCAGAGAAAAATAAAACTAACCTAATTAAGTGGGAAATCATAAATGAGCCCAAGTGATTTCGTGCAAAGTGATGCAAAAACATATTATTATGTTAAAAATAAACTTAATATAATAATTTCAAAGGAAATCTAAACAATTCCACTGATCGATTGGGCAAAGTAAATGCTTTCCTCATTATTTTTAGCCATTGAATCAATTTTAGAGCAATGTTTTGAACATGCATCTTACCCTCATGTTTATTATGATTTAATAAATACATACATTGGAATCCTATATATTTAAAATCTTAGTTTTTATCTTTTAAATATTTATTTATATAAGGTCTTGCAGTTATTTGAGACTCTTTAGGATAGTCCCTTTTAAAATAAAAATTCACCACAGGCAATTTGTGGCGGTGAAGATAGAGAAAATGGGCACAAGGAGATATAACCCAATATTTATTATATTTCCCCTTTTGTCATCACAACATAATATTAGATATACCTTGATGTTTTTGTGTGGTCTTTTGACCTTGATTCTAGGGGACATTGACACTCTTTTCCTCTTGATTGTTGTGAACCTAGATTGCATATATCTATGATATTTATAGGGTTATTGCCAAAGCTTTTAGTATTTTTTTTTATGGGGAACAAATCCATCTCCAAATCAATCTTAAAGTCTCTCTTGTTCTACTTAAAACACCTTAATAAAGATAACTCTTTATTTCTATTGAAAGAGAGCATACCCTTATTGAAGGATAGAGAATACACCCATTTTGAGGCTACTTTGGGTTTTATGTGCCTCTTCCTAATGCCTAAAATGAATGTTTTCTTGCTCCAAATCCTTGTTTTATTTATAAAAATGAGAAAATGAATCTTTAAAACATTCTCTATAAATAGAAACCTCATGGAGGGAAGCACATTTATCTCCTTAGTCCTCTTCAACCTCCAAGGGTTTCTCAAGGATATTTTTCCATGTGAGTTATTTGAGAGGGGATTGTTTGAGATCTTCTTCTTTAGTCATCTTATTTACATTGTATAAATAGTTATAAAAAATCTTGTCATTCTTTTTGTTTTCATTTTATTTTAGGACCTCTTCATTTCCATCTCTTATATCTGTCTTCTTCAATAAGTAGAAACCATCCTTGTCCAAAAAAAACAACTTGATTATTAGTGGAAAGGGTAAAGTCATTGAGAGGAAAAAAGTTTTTTTGAATTAAGGATGGATCCTCTCCAAACAAATTTTTTATTTCTGAGTCCTCTCTTTCTTCATTATCTTAAAATGCAATTAAAAATTCATGCATGATATCCTCCTCTTCAAAGAGTTTCTCCATGTTCTATGAATAGTTCATTTTTGTTCCCTTGCTTACTGAAGCCTTCTCTTTTGGCATTATCCATTTATTGAAATTCTATTTTTATTTTAAATAAATCCATGATGTTGTCTTGATATATCCATTGATTTATACATCCCTTTAATCCTTTCCCCTTATTCATGTTGATTAAAGACCCCATTATCTATTAATTCATTGTTGAAAATACATTGGATTCTTCACCTTTTCTTGATTTGTTTTTGGGAATGTCGAGGCTTGGGAGGAACATGATTTAGTATAGCATGAGGCTTATTTAGATTTTGGAGGAAGTGTAAGAATATGTTTGTGTAATGGTTGAGGCCAAATCTTTTGATTATTACACACACACACACACACACACACACACACACACACACACACACACACACACACACACACACACACACACACACACACACACACACACACACACACACACACACACACACACACACACACACACACACACACACCCACCCACCCACACCCACACCTACACCCCGCCCACCCACGCACACACACACACACACGCACACACACACACACACACACACACACACACACACACACACACACACACACACACACACACACACACACACACACACACACACACACACACACGCACACACACACAAGGTTTTGGTTGGCCCCTAACAAAAAAAAGTTAAAAAAAAAAAACCACAAAGGGTTATAACTTAAAGATAGAAAAGCCACCACAAAGATAAACAACAACTAAAAAGACCAAAACTATTCCACGACCTGAGAAAACAAAACTATAGTAAGACACCAAAAAGACCCCTCAAAGAACTCACATGGAAAAAGATCCTTGAGAAACCCTTGGAAGTTGAGAGAGAATAAAGAGAGGACTAAGGAGATAAATGTGCTTCCCTCTATGAGGTTTCTATTTATATAGACTATTTTTAAGCTTCATCTTCTAATTTTTATAAATAAAACAATGATTTGGATAAAGAAAACATTCATTTTAGGAATTAGGAAGAGGCACATGAAACCCAAAGTTAAAATTGATACTAAATATCATGCCTCATAGTTTCATGACCAAGTGAAAATTGATAACTTCAATTAGTTGTAAAAATCTTCTCATATTAAGGATTAAAAGTCTAAGAATGGAGAGCATTATTTATGAGGTATTAATGGTTGACAATTGAAATTTTTGAAAGGATAGATCTGATCTTTGATTTTCCAACATTATACACTAATATTCTAGTAGAGAGCATGAGACAAGATCAGGCACGTGGGTTAGACTTTTCAAAAAACCCCCAGACAAGACAACTATCCTTGGGCATAATTTTTTAGTTTTCTTAAGATCTCAAGATGACAAGGGAGTATTTCATATACAAATCCCTGAAGTGAGTTTGCATTGTGACATATAAAATACCAATATGGCCCTAGTGGGGAAGTTTTTAGGTTCTAAGCCTAATATGGACAATATCAAGAAATGGACTTTTAGGAGATGGAAACCTAAAGGTGACATGACCATGTCAACCATGGCTAGAGGCTTCTTTATGATTAAGTTTAACCTTTAGGAATGTATTACTTCTATTTTATTGGGAGGGCCATGGTGCATGGGCAATATGGGTCTCTTCATCAAAAGATGGTACCTTAGTTTCAATCTTATTTTTGAGAATATAAACACCATCCATATCTGGTGTAGACTACCAAGCCTACCTCTATAATACTAAGATGAGGAGATCCTTCTAAATATTGCCAGATCTATTGGATCTCTAGTTGAAGTTGATAATCCCACTAATGCTAGATCCAAGCTAGCTTATGCTTAGTTTTATGTCTCCTCAGATATGGATCAAGAACTACATGATCATATTATGCTCCAATCCAAATTGGGGCCCTCGATGTAGATGATAGATTATGAGAAATTTTAGATGAGATGTTCCAAGTGTCACAAACTTGGGATTTTCACTAAAAAATGTCCTAGATTTAAGGAATCTATTGGTGAGAAAAAGATTGTTGAGAACCCTAAAGTATTCATAGGTGTTGAATAATCTGAGAAGGTTAAACAAAATACATAAGAACAAAGGACCCTCTAATATTAAAGATTCTAAGAATGCACCCCCAACTCTAAATTATAAGCAAAACAAAGGGGGGTCATTCAAAACCCCTATTAAAAATCCTTCTATTTGTAGAATGCTATATAGACCCAAGATACCACAATACAAAAAGGGAATGAAAAACTCTTATGAAACATAGAGAGTTGAGAAAGATGGGGAAGATAGACCTGTGAAGCTAAATTTTCAAGTTGATGAAATAAATAATAGGGTCAGGGTTCATCTCACACAAAGCCTAGGCAAAGATTTTACTGAAGAAGTTCTGAAGAGTCATTCCAATAGCCATCATGACATTGATTCAGGGATAGATCAAAGGATTATAGTGACATACGAGGGTAAATACCTCCTTGCTAGAGAATAATAGATAAATAACTTGAACACAACCTCTGCATAGATAGACCTCCTCATGCAAGACCTTTAAGTAACTTATCAGTTTGATCAGGGTGGTCTTGAGACTTATCAGTCTGATCAGGGTGTTCTTGAGACTATTGTTGAAGAAACTAAATGTGAACAAAACAAATTGCTCAAGATACCTAAGTCTAGATCTCCAAATAAGCCTCTTAACAATGTTCTTCATGGACATCTAGATATAGTCAAAGAATAGCTGTTTAGCAGCCTAATTACAACTTCTACATAGGTAGATTAGTTGATGTGGTAGCTAAGAAAGGAATGACCCTAACATGCCTGGATAGGGAAGAAAGGGAGTTAACACCTGATCATAACCATACCGTTACTAATAGTAGTAATGTCTTATCTCTTACTTTTATAGAAGTCAAATCTAAGAAGAGGAAAAGCAAAGGATTTGAAGGCGTCCTAGATGCCTTATACCTAGACAAAAAGAAGAAACTTGATAACTAGGAAACCTCTTGCTCTAGAGTTACTAGGTCAAGTAAAAGGATGGTAGATATAGGGGATAATAATTCAAAAGGTAGACCAACTAACACTGATCAAAGGGTAAAAAATCCAAAGAAATATTGTAGATGGGACTCAAAATACTTTGGACCATCTGGCAAGTAATCCCAATTTTTTTTTTAGATGAAGATAGTTTCATGGAATATAAATGGCCTTAATGGAAGTGCTAAAAAAATAACCCTTAAATAATTAAGGAAGACCAATAGGCCCTCTATCTTTTTGGTCCAAGAAACTAAGATGAACTCTAAGTTATTGAACAATAGAAAGAGGTATTTTTGGGAAAATGTTGACATTGCAAGTGTGGATTTGAAAGGTGCATCTGGAGGTATTGATGTTCTTTGGGATCTTATAGTTGTTAATGGTAAAGTTATTTTTTCCTCACATAATCATCTTCCTCTTGTTTTTCACACTGTTGATAATAACTTATTTTGGGTAATTTCAAACATTTATGCACCCAAAACTCTTCATGGTAGAAGATAACTCTGGGTAGATCTGTAAAGTTTGATAAGCCTTTGCCCTAAGTTTCATTGGATGATTATGGGAGACTTTAATACCCCTCTCACTCCCTCTAAGAAAAAATGGGGTTCTACTGATTATGCTGTAGGCATGGATGAGTTTACAATGTTTATTTCCTTCTTTAATCTCATTGACTTGGATCTTCATGGTAATCCATACACATGGTCTAATTGAATACTGGGAGAACTTATTCAGGTTAGACTTGACAGAGCTCTTATTTTTATATATTGGATTTTGAGTCAAAATTTACATCTTTCTTCTCAACCCATAATTGGATTGGATCATAACCATATTATACTGTCCATTTCTATTCTTTCTAAATTTGGGCATACCTCTTTTAGTTTCAAAAAATGTGGCTTGATCATCTAGAGCTAAAGGATAAGATACAATATTGGTGGAAGCTAGAATTTGAGGGAACAACCTAGTTTTTTTTCATCCAAAAACTAAAAAATGTCAAAAAAAAGGTCAAAATATAGAATATGAATGTTTTTGGAGACATCTTTAAAATGAAGAAGCTAATCAAAGAGGAATTAGCGTCCTTATAACAACAAGTATATACCAAAGGTATGAATGTTGATGATTTACATTTAGAAAAAGCTCTTCTCTCTAATTTCCATAATATTTGTGCTCATGAAGAATCAATCTAGAGACAAAAATCTAGGGCCTTGTGTCTTAAGGAAGGTGACCAAAATACTAAATTCTTTCATATGACCACCCTTAACCATATAGCCCATAATATAATCTCTGAGGTCTCTTTGAGAGATGGATCTATTACCATGGATCTTGTTAAGATTAAAGAGGAGGATTTGTCCTTTTATATGAATTTGTTGAATTATAATACCCCTTTTTCTGAGGAGGCTGTTGTTTCTTTGATGGACTCTATTCCTAATAATATCATCCCAAAAGAGGATTTCCTTATCATTACTAAGCCTACTACTCTTGATGAATTACATATGGCTATTTTCTCTATGGAAGGAGATAAATCACTAGTTCTTGATGGATTCTAAACCTTCTTTTAGCATTTTTGGGATATTTATTCTGTAGATCTACTTAAATCCACTAACGAATTTCTCTAAATGGGTAACATTCTTAAGGAGAACAACAACACTTTCATAGTGTTAATACCCAACATAAATGGAGCTAAAGACTTTAAAGACTTCAGAGCATTAGTCTCACCAATGGGCTATATAAAAATTTTACTAAGACTTTGGCTTTGAGATTGTAGCCCCTCTTACCGATTCTGATTTCCAAATAATAGGGAGGTTTTGTCAAAGGCAAACTCATTCATGTTGGGGATCAACCAACAATATGATTACACTTATGAAAGCAATAAACCATGGAATTAAATCAGATAGATAAGTAACTAGAATCAGATAATAGCAAAGAACAAGAGATACAAGAAACCACCCTAAAAACTTGTATTAAACTCTTTACAAAAGAAATACAATTGAAGAAACTTCTTTCTTCCACACCTCTCTCAGATGCACAAGATCTCTCTCTAGATCTCTATCCCTCAAGAGCTCTCTCTCTCTCAAGTACAATCAACTCCAACAATCTGGATTGATACAACTCTATACTATTCTTCAACATTCACATACAATGAACTACTACAATAATCACACTAAGCTAAGAAGATCTAATTGTACATATAGAATTAGGAAACTTGAGCATGCACTTACAACCAACAGTTAAGCCTCTTGAACAAGGGCTCTAAAAACAATCTTACTAATAATAGAAACGTGAACTTAAGACTAAGACTTAAACTCATCATGCAAACACTCGCTTCTATCCTCAAAAATAGCATTCTGGACGCACAGGTAACCGATGCCGGTTCCTGCCTGCTTGCCTGTGACCGACGTCGGTCGATCCTCTGCCGACGCCGATGTCTCTTCAACTGCACTAGATCGACGTCGATCGCTCATGACTGACGCTGGTGACTGTGTAAACCTAAAACTTTGGTAATACACTCATATGTGAAGCTTTTAGGCTCCACACCTTAACAATCTCGCACTTGGAGATAAACAACTGCACCAGTACCTGTATAGCAACATCTTCTAGCTCCTCCATCTTCAACTCAATCATGAAGACCAATAGAAGTTGAATGAAGATTCAACTTCTCCTTTGTAACCGGCTTGGTTAACATATTAGTAGGATTCCTATCTGTATGGATCTTCTCTAGCTTCAAATCACCATCTTCCAATACCTGTTGTATGAAATGGTACCTTAGCTGTATGTGCTTTGTTCTTAAATGAAAGGTTGAGTTCTTAGCCAAATGGATTGCACTCTGACTGTCACTATACAATCTGCAACTCTCATGCTCCCTTCCAAGCTCTTCCATGAACCGTGTCATCCATATCATCTCTTTACTAGCTTCTATGGCTGCAATATACTCTGCTTCTGTAGTTGACAAGGCAACAACCTTCTGCAACTTAGATATCCAGCTAATCGCCGTTCCACCTACAGTGAAAACATATCCTGTAGTGCTCCTCCTGCCATCCAAATCACCTGCCATATCTGAATCTACATAACCATGTAGAGAAGTATCTAAACCTCCATAGCACAAGTGCCTACTGCTGGTTCCTCTCAGATATCTAAGGATCCACTGAACTGCTTTCCAATGTTCCTTACCTGGATTGGCCATATACTTACTTACAACTCCCACTGCTTGGGTAATATCCGGTCTAGTACACACCATTGCATACATCAAACTTCCTACTATGGAAGAATATGGAACCTTACTCATGTACTCTACCTCATCATGTGAATTAGGACATTGTTCTTTACTCAATTTAAAATGTCCAGCCAAAGGTGTGCTTACCAGTTTAGCATCCTGCATATTGAACCGTTTCAACACCTTATCCACATAATCCTCTTGAGGCAATATCAACCTGTGTTTTTTCCTGTCTCTCTTAATGCTCATGCCAAGGATTTTCTTTGCTGCTCCCAAATCCTTCATAGCAAATGTTTGAGCTAATTTCACCTTAAGCTCAGAGATATCCTGCATGTGTGATCCTGCAACCAGCATATCATCTACATACAACAATAGAATAATATATCTACCATTATCCAATCTCTTAAAATACACACAATGGTCAAATTGACACCTACTGTAGCCATGCTCAGTCATAAACCTGTCAAATTTCAAATACCACTGTCTAGGAGCTTGCTTGAGGCCATACAAGCTTTTCTTCAATCTACACACTAACTTCTCCTTACCTTTGACCTCAAATCCTTCCAGTTGTTCCATATAAATTTCCTCATCCAAATCTCCATGAAGAAACATTGTCTTAACATCTAGCTGCTCAAGATGCAAGTCCTCAACATCAACCAAAGACAGTACAATCCGTATAGAAGTTATTTTAACAATAGGAGAAAAGATCTCACCAAAATCAATACCTAGCTTTGTGTAAATCCTTTCACTACCAATCTGGCCTTATATCTCATCTGTCCATTCTCACCTTCTTTCAACCTATAGGTCCATCTATTCTTCAGTGTCCTCTTACCAGCTAGCAATTCAACCAAATCCCATGTTTGGTTCTCTCTTAAGGACTCCATCTCCTCAACCATGCCACACTCCCACTAACTCTTGGACTCCACCTGTATTGCTTCTTCAAAACTCTCTGGTTCTCCACCATCAGTTAGCAATAAATAGAATAATGAAGGAGAATATCTAATTAGAGGCTTACTTACCCTTTCAGACCTCCTAATGGGTGTCTGAGACTCGTTCACAACACACTGTCCACCTAAATTCTCTAACAGTGACCGACCTCGATCACCTCCAGACCTGCTACTGGCCGACGCTAGTTCTGCCTGACCAATGCTGGTGCCTATCCTACCGACATCAGTCTTTGTATGACTGACCTCGATTTCTGTTCTATCGATGCCAGTTCCTATCCTGTCGATGTCGGTCTCTATGTTTTCCTGCAAGTGATTATTTCTTTTTCTCGCGAGCTCATTTTGGACCGTCACCTCGTCCAATTCACTATTGCTCTATCCAGATTGATTCAGCTTCTTCAACTGATCACTATACATCAAACTTTCATTGAAAACAATGTCACGGCTCCTAATTACCTTGTTAGTTCCTAGATTCCAAAATTTGAAACCAAAATCATCTGAGCCATAGCTAATAAATGTGCACCTCATAGACTTAGCATCAAGCTTCTTTCTATTTTCCTTATCTACGTGCACAAAGGCTTCACAAACAAAAACTTTGAGAAAAGAGAGATCTACCTTTTTCCCTATCCAAGCCTCTTTTGGAATTCCACCATCCAGAGCTGTAGAGGGTCCTCTATTAATCAGGTACACTGCAGTGTCAACAGCTTCTGCCCAAAACTCTAAAGGCAAACCAGCATGCAATCTCATACATCTTGCACGCTCCATGATTGTTCTGTTCATCCTTTCAGCAGTACCATTCTACTGAGGTGTCCTTGGAACCATCCTTTGCCTATAGATTCCATCATGTAACAATACTAGTTGAACTTATAACTACAAAACTCTCCACCATTGTCAGATCTCAGCCACTTTAATCTTTTGCCTATTTCATTCTCAACCATAGCTTTCCAAATCTTAAAAGTCTCGAATACATCAAATTTCTTCTTAATATAGTAGATCCATACCTTTCTTATAGCATCATCTATGAATGAAACATAGTACTGTGATCCTCCAATAGAAGCTACTTGAGCCGGTCCCCACACGTCTATGTGAACAAGCTGCAACTTATGCTTCTTCTTTGTAGACCCAGTCTTGAGAAAACTAACCCTTTTCTATTTTCCAAATACACAGTGCTCACAAAATTCTAGATCCATGCTTTTCAAATCTGAAAGCTTACCTTTAGACTTAAGAATTGACATCCCCTTCTCACTCATGTGGCCAAGCCTTGAGTGCCACAATTTTGCATCCACATCTGAAGTAGATAATACAGAAGGAGAATTGTTAGTAACACAATTACACAAATAGAGAGTACCTACTCTCTTACCTCTGACCATAACAAGTGCACCCTTGGTCACCTTCCAAGATTCTGCTATGAGAGTTACTGTACAACCCTCATCCCCTAACTTTCCTGCAGAAATCAAATTTCTCTTCAAGCTAGGAACATGCATAACTTCTCTCAACACCCATGTGTTGCCATTCTACATTTTCAGCTGCACTTTACCTTTGCCAATAATTTTACAGGGTTCATCATCCCCTATATACACTATTCCAAAATCTCCATGGATACAGTCACAAAAATATTCCCTATTAGGGGTAGCATGAAAAGATGCACCAGAATCTAACACCCAAGATTCTATATTATTATGCAAAGAGAATATTAAAGCATCTTGTGCAATACCTGCAACCTTTGCTTCTTCTTTTCCTTCATGCTGATTGTCCTCCTTAGGCTTTGACCAACAATCTCTGCTTATGTGCCCCATCTTTCCACAATTCCAGCATTGTGGCCTTCTGCCATTTCTGGATTTGGATTTGCCTTTCCCCTTAGACTTGGATCTTGATCTCCCTTTCTTGCTCTTCTCTTTTTGCCTTCCCCTGCTCTCAAAACTTAAAGTGTTCCTAGATGTCTCTTCTGTGCTTTCCCTGTGAATTTCCTCATTCAAGATAACACTAACAACATCCTCTACTTTTAAAATATTTGATGCAGATGTAGTATTGCTAACTGCCATTACTAAGCTATGCCAGCTTTCAGACAAAGAACATAATATTAAAAGAGCTTTTATTTCATCATCAAATACAATTTTGACTGAACTTAATTGATTTACAATACCATGGAAATCAATCAGGTGATTAGATATAGATCCACCTTCCTGCATATGCAAATTAAATAGCTGCTTCATAAGATATACCTTATTGGAAGCAGAGGGTTTTTCGTACAAATTTGCTAGAGTAGTCATCAACTCTACCATTGTTTTTGCCTGTGATAAATTAGATATCACAGTAGATGCTAGACTTAGTCTTATAGACCCCAGAGCCTTTCTGTCAAGAACTTTCCATTCTTCATCCTCCATGTCTGTGGGCTTCTTTGCAATCCCACCTAACGATAAGTATAGATCCTTCTGATATAGATAGTCCTCTATCTGTATTTTCCAATGTTGATAGTTTTTGCCATTGAACTTCTCCATTCTTAGTTTACTTTCATCTGCCATTGCTTCTCCCACTCAAATAAAAATCCCTGCAGAAACTCCTGTGAGCAACCTGTAATCAATACACACTACACATAACTGAACCGCCTGCTAGTGAATCTAAGCTTTGATACCAATTATTGAATATCAAACTCTAAACCTACAACCAAGGCTTTGATACCACTTGTTGGGGATCAACCAACAATATGATTACACTTATGAAAGCAATAAACCACAGAATTAAATTAGATAGATAAGTAACTAGAATCAGATAATAGCAAAGAACAAGAGATACAAGAAACCACCCTGAAAACTTGTATTAAACTCTTTACAAAAGGAATACAATTGAAGAAACTTCTTTCTTCCACACCTCTCTCAGATGCACAAGATCTCTCTCTAGATCTCTATCCCTCAAGAGCTCTCTCTCTCAAGTACAATCAACTCCAACAATTTGGATTGATACAACTCTGTACTGTTCTTCAACATTCACATACAATGAACTACTACAATAATCACACTAAGCTAAGAAGATCTAATTCTACATATAGAATTAGGAAACTTGAGCATGCACTTATAACCAACAGTTAAGCCTCTTGAACAAGGGCTCTAAAAACAATCTTACTAATAATAGAAATGCGAACTTAAGACTAAGACTTAAACTCATCATGCAAACACTCGCTTTTGTCCTCAAAAATAACATTCTGGACGCACAGGTAACCGACGCCGGTTCCTACCTACTTGCCTGTGACCGACGTCGGCCGATCCTCTGCTGACGCCGATGTCTCTTCAACTGCACTAGATCAACGTCGGTCGCTCTCGACTGACGCCGGTGACTGTGTAAACCTGTAACTTTGGTAATGCGCTCATATGTGAAGCTTTTAGGCTCCACACCTTAACAATTCAAGATGGGGTGGTAGTTATTCATGAGACTATCCATTCTATGGAAAAAGAGTAAAAAGGTAAGTATGGCCATGAAATTGGATATGAATAAATCTTTTGAAAAAGTGTCTTGGTTGTTCCTTGATAGAGTTCTAGAGAAATTTGGATTTTCTTCTCATTTCAAAAAGATCGTCAATTCTTGCATTTCTACTCCTAATTTTTTTCATCATTGTTAATGGTTCTCTAGTGGGATTTTTTTCTAGTAGCAGAGGTATTAGGCAAGGGGACCCCATCTCTCCCCTTTTATTTATTATTATGGTAGACAACCTTAACTGATACATTACCAAAGCCATTTCTATAGGGATTCTTAATGGTTTTAGACCCACTTCTCTGGATCTTACTATTTCCCATCAATAATTTGCTGATGATACAATTTTATTTCTTCTAACTACCATTTTGGAAGCTAAAATGATGAGGCATATTCTTAGATTATATGAAGAAGCTTTAGGAAAACAAATAAATTATGAGAAGAGTTCTTTGTTTTTATTTAACACACCTCCTAATTGACAAAGGAATATTGCTCAAATTCTAGGTTGTAGGATTAACTCTCTCCCTACTACTTATTTAGGGCTTCCTTTGGGTATGGGGAAAGTTTCTATGATATTTTAGAACACTCTTGTTGATAGATTCAAAATTGAACTTGCTGGTTGGAAAGGAACTATTCTCTCTAATGTGGGTAAGTGTTTGCTTATTAAGAGTAGTTTGCAAAATCTTCCCATTTATATCATGTCCATGTTCTTTATTCCTTCAAATATGCATGATAGAATTGAAAGGATCTAGAAACAATTTTTATGGATTGGTACTGAGACTAAGATTAGATTCCATCTTGTGGCATGGGATAAGGTGTGTTTTCAAAAGAAAATGGGAGGCCTAGGTATTAAAACCATTAGGACAATGAATGTAGCTCTTATCTCCAAAATTGGTTGGAGATTATTAAAGGATGATTAGCCCTAGACTAATATTATTAAAGCCAAGTATTTAGGTTAGTAATGTTCCCAAAACTTTATTATTGAGGATCACCTTTCAAATGGCTCCATTTTATAGAAAAACCTCATCAAAATCAGGGGTTGCATTGAGAAGGGTTCTAAATGGAAACTTAGTGATGGTAAGGACATTCTATTTTGAAATGATAAATGGGCTAATTTTCAAAATTTTTAGTAGAACAACTCTTAGAATCAACTAGAAATTTATCTTTCTTCCCATACTGGTAATAGAGTTAGTGACTACATTTACTACAATAACATTAAGTTTCAATTGAAGGACCTCACTCATATTATCTCCTATAATAGGCCCAATTTGAAAGATATGGTGACCTCACTCGAAGATATTCTTAATAACATTCAGATCAACTAGCTAAGTCCTAGGGATGATTTTATTTGGGTCAACTCTTTTGATGGTTCTTATACTGTTAAGGCTAGTTATCAGTTGCTTTCTAAGGAGACCCCCATAAATTTTGATTGGACTAGGATGTGTTTCAAGGATATCACTCCCAATATTAATCACTTATGGTGGATGGTACTCAATAAAATGATTCTCACCAATGATAATATTATCAAAAGAGGTTTTATTATGCCTAACATGTGTTACTTATGTAGGAAAGATGCTGAAGACATTCATCATCTATTTTTACATTATTCTTATGCTAATAAGTTATGAGGTCTTATATTTTCTAGATGTGAGGTTTCCTAGACCTTACTATAAGATATTTTATAGGCCTAAGAGCAATGGCAGACTCCATTCAGACACAACATGCTCAAATAATTTTGGAAACTTATCTTCTCATACACCCTCTAGAGGATTTGGAAGGCTATAAATGTGGTCATTTTTAGAGATTGCAAGAATTCCTAAAAAAAATTAATCAAATACATCTTTATTGATGCAAAAGAGAATGTAATTAAGCTCAAGCCTCCCAAAAATCAAAATTTCCCTAAATATAAGGAGAACCTACTTTCTAATTAGAATATCATTATTGGTGATCTTCAAATCGTAACTCCTACTATTGATAGATCTCTTATACAATGGATCCCTCTTCCAAAAATTGGTACAAGCTAAACTTTGGTATGGCACCTCTAAAGGAAATCTAGGAGCCACAAGAGGAGGTGGGATCATCAAGGATCACTTAGGCACTTTTATTGCTGCCTATGCTAGACCTATGGGCATACAATCTAACCATTATACTGAGGCACTTGATATTTTCTAGGAGATTAGGTTAGCAAGAGGTTACCATATCATAAATATTATCATTGAAGGTGACTCTTTGAATATCATTAATATCCTTAATGGTATTCATCCAGCCAGTTGGACTGTCAGAGACTTCATCTTGGAGGCTATTAGCATATGTGGGGCCTTTTAAAATTACAAGATATATCACACCTATAGATAAGGTAATCTTGTGGTAGAATATTTTGCTAATATAGGTTTTATTAATAAACAACTTCTATTTTGGTATACTCATGACCAAATCCCATAAAATACTAAGGATATTATTATTAATGAAGGGGCAACAGGTTATTCTTAGTTGTGGTATGGGTGATTTGATCACTCATGTAAAGGATAATCACTATTTGGATTTCACATGAATTTTATGGGATTATTCCATCGATATCCTACATAGGTCTTATTTGCATTGTCATTTTCTTAGTTATCAAGCTATGCAAAGGTGGTGTGGGAGTGGTTTGTTTGTTATTTTTAGTGTGCCCTTGTGTCAAGAACCTATTGCTAATGCCACGGGTGCCTCTCCATGATATGTTGAACTAATGTGTGACCAAAATTATAAGGAAAATGGAGATATTTGGAGGATATTAAATTTGGGAGGCTTCGCAAGTTTCATGTAAAAAATCAAGGGACATGACAACCACATCTCTATCAATTTTTCCAATAATTAGAAGAACAGGGTTGTCATCTATACAGGTAAGAATTTCTCTATCATTGAAGAAATAATTATCTCTATCATTGGTATCAGTAGAGATGGTTTTAAGTTCTTAAAAAACAAATTTGACAAGGCTATAGAGGAGAAAAGGCTTTTGGAGGGTTCTTCGATTAACACCTTGAATTTTGTCAAAATTGGTATTATGCATTCCTCTCTCCCTGCTCCTTTGGATGAGGTGGCCTATATGTTGGTTAGGTATGTGAATTTGGAGGGTAGGTATAACACTATACCACTCCATCATCTTATCCTTTTGAACCATTTCCATAAGGGCCTAGGGGTTAGTCTCCTATACTATATCTTACAATCCTTGGAAGCTTCTATTCAAAGATTTTAGGCACATAAATGTGCCTTGCCTCTTCATGAAGAGGTTATTTTTCTTTTGAATTGGCACTAGAGATTAATCTCTACTAACATTCTAGTTCACAATATTCATCCCCCTTCCCTATCTAAACCTCCTGCTCAGAGAAGGATTAAGACTAAGAATACAAGTTTTCATTCCTCACCTCCTCCTCCTCCCAAGAGGGTGCTTAGAAGTAGTGATAAAGGTAAGGGTTTGGATCCTAGCTTTCATAAGGGTAAGGGTGTTTCCATTTTAGACAACCTCCTTGACATGGGATATGTTGCTATGGATTTGGGTCTCAAGGAACTTGGGCTCAAATTTTAAGTTATGTAGCTTAAAGAAAGGATCAATGAGCTCAGGAAGGAGGTCACACAACTCAAGAAGATTATTGACAAGGGCAAGAAGAAGGTGGATAACTCCTCTCATTATGAGACTAAGATGAAATATATTTTCATAAGAATGAAATCTTTGGAGGGCACTGTGGATCATATTAGGAGTAGGTAGACTGATCATATGGCCATACACTAGGCCATTCTAGAGTTTCTTGAATTTCAATTTAGGCAAGTTTGCACCCTTAACAACTTACATCCAGGCTTGTGGAAGGGTGGCACTAAGAAGACTCATGCTCTAACCACCATTGACATGGTTGACCCATCTCAAACTACTACTCTCAATCTATTTAGTGCTTTAGAGGGATTCAAGAATAGCTTCAATAAGTTCCTCAAGTGAAGCTTCTTTTTCTTACTTTCTAGTTCTCTATTTTGCTGATTTGATACTAATTTGATGCTGTGAATTTGATATTGATATGCTATTTTAGTATTATTATTTGGTAGGATACTCCCTGAGATTTCCCTCTCTTATTTATTCTAGTTTTAGTCCTTTTTTATAGCTGGGGGTAGACCCCACTCATAAAAAAATGCTACTATACTCATGTATTATTTATCTTTTGAGCCTTTTTTGGTTATGGGTTTCCTTGTTTTATCTAAATTTTGAGCCTGTTTGTATTGGGTATGGTCCCTTTCAAAACCATTTACCAATAATAAAAAAAAGACCCCTTACAAACAAAAAGTTAAACCTTAGTGTAGGGTGGTACTAAATCCACCATATCATCTAAAAAAAAGATTTCCCTTCCCCAAAATTAATTAGGTGATACCTTACCAAAGACTTTGCATTTGAGATCCTATAGTGCCACTTTGTCACCACACACCAAAGCTTCAACATAAGTGTGGAAAGAATTTCCCTACAACACCTTAGTGGTAGAATTTTTCCTACATTTCTTAAACCACTAGGGAGCAAATACCTCACCTTATACCACCAATTTTTCCAATTTCTTCATGGCTTCCACACTGTCATGGTTATGGTGTTTCTTCTTCTATAGTGAAATTTCAAGAATTGGGCTCTTTAGCAGCTTCATGGGTGGCAGAGTGAGATGCACATCTAAGGAATATGAGGAATGAACCTATTGTTTTAAGTCTTCAGAAAATATTATTAGAGACAAAAAATATGTTTTTATCACCTAAAAGGCTAGCACCAAGACCAGGCCCAAGCCATCTATACTAGTGAATGGTAGTTTGGGAAAAGGGCCTAAATCCTACTTGGTAATATCCTCCATGAGGCTGACTAAATACTCAGGATTGATAAAAAAATTAACCAACTTAGAGACCAACTTAGTGTTAGGAATTAGGGCCATGATATTTGATGAAAATAAAGTTGCTACCTCTGAGTTGATATGGCTACCGACACTCTATCACAAAAACTCCACTCCTAACACCCTTGAGATCAGTTTAAAAATATCCTATGATGGAACCCAAAAAATATCCTTCAAATGCACCTGAGAGAATCCCCCTCAAATGCCATCTCATGAATCGAACTTCCTCCAAAAACCATAGAAATGGCAAGTGCAATAATGACTCCATGATCCATACTAGCCCCAACCACAAAAAATAGATTGGGAGGATACACAGGTGAAACCTAAATAGAGAGGGAAAGAATCAAATAGATTAAAAAGAAAGGGCCATAGCATAACCATTAATATCATTCCCAATGCCCAAAATAAGTCTCATGAAACACTCATACCACTGCATTCCACATGCTCGAGCCATCAATCTGTTGTCCTTTTCAATAATGGTAACATCAACCCTATGATATTATCCTAATGTCTGATGATGGAAGAAAAAATGGTAGTGGATTTGGCTTGTCCTCCAATGATGGAGGAGAGCCCCTCCATCATTTCACTATCACCTTAGACACCCACACTGACCAAATTAGTAAAATAAAAGAAAGAGGAAATATAAAGAAAGGCATATCAAGGCATAAAAAAATCAAGATTATCATCCCATAGTAATATATAAGAGAGAGGGAAAGTCCTCTCATGACTTCCTCTCATTGTCTACATGGCTCATCTCTAATTGATCGATGCCATAATTGGCTAGAAAGTTCACTATAGATTTGGCTTCTCAAAAATAATGATTTGATTCAATGGTAGTAAATAAAACTAGTCTTTCTCAACCATCAGATAGAATATTATCCAATTTCCAAGAATTAACAACCTTATTTTAGAATGTTAAGATGATGATATGAGAATCCCCTTCAATTATGAGCTTGACAATGTTGTATAGAATTACGATCTCAATTCTAACAACAAGTGCTTATGACTCTACTTCATTATTAGTGCCATCAAGGAGCTTTCTAGACATGGCTCTAATCAGAGATCCACTATAGTCACAAATGATGTACCTAGCCCTAGACATCCCTTGGTTTCCTCTGGATGATCCATCAAAATTTAATTTAAACCACTTAGTTGGAGGGAGATTCCAAGAGCCCTTAGCCTTTCTAAAATTTTTACCATCAACTACAATTGACCCATTAATGGGGGAAATCTTTTTATTATTAACATAATGCACTTTCTGAATTTATTGGATGTTTATTTATCTCTTTAAAAACAAGACCTCATTATAAACCTATTTGCACTAGAACCAATTATGAATTACAATTAACTCTAATTAGAAATTTTAATTATTAAAATCTGATATGAGATGATATAAAATAAAACATAGTAAAATATAGAGATGCACATAATTTACAGAATTTGTAAATGTGCTAAAAATAGAAACTAGGGATAGGGTTAGAGAATTATCCTTACAAATGATTTATTTCAGAATGTATTGACTTTTTATGAATTGTGACTATCTAAAAATACCTAAAAAACATAGATGTATTATAAAATTATAGCTCACTATCTACTAGGACAAGTCCATAGGAGGTAGACAAGAGTATAGTGTGTTGTTGTCTATCTATTATGACTTTATCTTGTCAAACTATGCATTGAATATAAAAATATAGGTCTTTTGTTTGTGTCTATATGTAACTTAACTCTATGTGAAGCCTAAATTGATACACATAAGACTTGTAAAATTATATCCCTAATCCTACACAAACACATGAAATGAGATCAAATACAAAAGGTGGAAAAATGGGTGAAGTGGGATGGATGAACTATCCTCAGAAAACCTTTTGTTGATTGAGTGATACCTTAATAGACCAAAGGGCCTTACCCCTATGTAGTTCTCCATTTAGGGAATATCATATGAATGTAACTATTTTTTTTATTAGAATGCTTGACAAGGGATAACATATATTAAATAATGTTAGACTCGAGCAAAGACTGTAAAATTATAGCTAAATTGTAATAGGGATATTTCTTTTAAAATTATATGCTTTTAAAATTAGAAAGATATGTGCCTTGTAAGAGAGTGTTAAGTCCTTTCAAGTGTGACCATTGGTGTGATTTTATAGATAAATATTTTGATTTTTTTTATAACTGACCTATTTTTATGCACAATAAAGCTATTAGGAATTGTGTCATTTTGAAAAGATAATCATCAGAGCATGAGAGACAAGTCCACACTATTAGATAGGAGCAGAATGCACCCTTGTATAACTAGTGAAGACTTTTCTTAAAAGGATATAGGATTTTGAAAAAAAAGTGAAATTAAATTTATATTGAATAGGGAAGTCTTGAATATGTTCTTTATAATTGAGAGAATTTGAGGGCTTTCTTAGAGATCATTGGTTATTAGAATGGAAAATTGGCCAAACAAGACAAATATGTAAGGGAGATAATTGTCAATAATTTATTGATTAAATTTTAGTGTCTACATCCACCCTCCACACCCCCATTTTATTCTAGTGATTCATAAAATTACTATAGTAAAGGAAATGCAAACTTGAATGTGTATACACACTTCATCTTTGTCATGAGGATGTGCATGCCCCCTTGAGGCATGTGAAAAAGTGATAAAAATGTGGTGAATTGAGAGTGATCAAGTCTCAATTTTAAAAATCAATGAATATGTTTGAGTTGTAAATATTTTATGTTCCAACCCTCATAGAGTACTCTATAATGCTTGTAGAGGTGGGAACTAAGAAAATGGTTCACTAAAGTGCAATTAAAATGCTGAGCATCACTAAGATCTCACTCAACTCACTTGCTGAACTTAAAATAAGTGGGAACAAGTACATGAATTAATAAAGTGAAACCAATATGTGGAGTGTCACCAAGCTCAAATGTGGTCCACTTGGAAAAGATGAATCACATTATTGTAGATGGATCTAGATTCAAGCTATAAATTCTTGAAAAAAGGAAATTTGAATTTTACAAGGTAGTAGCTTAGTCATGAACGCATATCATGCCCCTTGTATTATATAGAGTGGCAATTTGATATTTTGAAAACTATTTGAAATCTTATAACTATATTTACATAAGTGCTATTTGTGCTCAAGTAGATGGAAAAGTGGAGTACATAAGCAAGTCGATGCCCCTATAATCTATTTTTTAATTTTTATATATTATAAACTGTCAAATCTAAAATTTATTTCTTATGAAAGTTTGGATATAAGCCCATTATGATTCCCCCATTTTGAGTTGAGGTAAATTTCCTATAAATCACTTATCTCAAAATAAACAATGAGAGAATTTGTGAAATATATAATCATGTAATAATATTTTGCATACTTTAATTGTATTGTAATCTTAGAGATGTAACATTAAATCATATGAAGAGCTTGTATATTTGATTACATATGTAATATGAATATAACATTGAAGTAATGTATGCAACATGCAAATAACTTGTAAGTGTTGAATATGTACTATAAACATAGTATTTTTGAAAAAAAGAAGCATTGAAGCACATAAGTAGTATGCAAATGTTATGTATCATGGCACCATAGATATATGTAATGGACATGTATTAGTGCATGGTAATAATCATCTAACCATAGTATTAAATAATTAAAATGTAATAAAATTCACACAATGTCATGCAAGAAGTCCCAAATGCCACATACAAGAGATGCAAAATGTTACATAGAGTCATAAAGTTTTCATAAATGTCACACATAAGGCCCGAAGGCTGAATACAAGGGACATGTAAATGTTAAACATAGAAGGATGAAGGCCACACACACATGGCAAGATGGTGCCATACAAGCAAGATGGTGTATGTTGAACATACAGATTGCTAAGGGATACATTCAATAGGCAAGAAAGTTGAATCGTGATATGTAATGAAGCAATCATATAGAGAAAATGAAGCCAACATATTTGGATCATATGTATTTATGTTTATGTTATAAAATAACATATTTCTCATGACAAATGTAAAGTAGGAATGAAGAATAAGACTTTTTTTTCGTTATAGCTCAACTTGGAAAAGAGGTTGTGGATAAATACAACCTATAAAAGTCTTTGTATAGAATAATGAGATGCCCCAAACTAAGTAAGTTTGTTAGTTAAAATGTTGGTCCAACATCAAGACCCTGTATATGCATGTCTTATCTTTAAATTGACTGATGTTTGAATATACATTCTGTTATATGATCAAAATTTATATAAGAGGTCTCCACAAATGTGGTGCATTCAAAAATAGAGATTTAAAATGCACAATTATAGGTCTGGAGTAGGAGGATAGGTGCACAATGTATTATTATTTATTAGGTGTGACTTTATCTAGATTGACTATATACAAAAATTTCTAATCAAGACAATTCATCTAGGTATCATTGTTGTTTGGTTCTAAAAAAATATGTCTTACTTCACACTCATATACCTTGTGAGAATCATTATGTATTAAAAGTATGATGATAAATGTTATGTACTAATTATAAAGATAGATGGCATATGAAAAAATATAATCTAATAATATGATATTATGCTTATAGGTCCTAATTACACACACACACACACACACACACACACACACACACACACACACACACACACACACACACACACACACACACACACACACACACACACACACACTTTTGCCAATATATGAATTTTTTTATATTTTTTCCATATTTGAAAACTAAAATATTTATAAGTGAAAGTTGAAAAGGCTATCTATATAAAATAGTGACGTAGGTGCATAATATTCATGGGATTATTAATAGTTTTGTCATCAAGTGTAACTAGGTGATAAACTACAAGGCCAATATTTTATGTAATTAAAAATGTCCCCAACCAATTTGGCTTGAATTTTACTTTGTTTTATTTATTAGTATTAGTATTCCTTTGATATTATTTGAGTACAAGGTTGACAAACTAAAACTCTCTATCACAATTTTTCTTGAGATATGCTCTTGTAGTAGGTGCTTGATAAACTTTTAAATGTTTGAGAGCTTATATGAATTTGTTATCAAACATTTCTAAGTCATGTAGTTTTTTTTCTATAATATTCATTGTATTTCATAATGTATTTTAATGATACATGTAAAGAAGGTGTTTCTATTTCGAGAGGAAGTACCACTTTTGTTCCATAAATAAGAGAGTAAGGCATGGATTTCATTGGTGTACAAACACTTGTGTGATAAGCCCAAAAGTCATAAATAATATGATTATGCCAATCAACTCCATGCTTTGAAATAATATTTCTCAAGATCTTAACAATTTTTTTATTAGTTCCATCAACTTGCCCATTTTCGTGTGGGTAGGAAGGAATAGCTAAAGTATTATGTATTTTTAACTTAACACAAAAACATTTAACATGTTATTATTTAAAGAGGAGCCATTATTTGTGATGATTTAAAAAGGAAACCCAAATCATGCAATAATATGAGTAAGGATACATTTTAAAATATATTCACCAATAGTAAACTATAGAGGTATAACTTCAACCCATTTTGTATAATATTTAGTAGCTGTAATGATAAATTTATGTCCTTCAAAGGATTCAAGATTTATTTTTCCAATTAGATTAGATACCCAAAGAGAAAGAGGCTATGGAGAGAAAATAGGTTGTAATGCTTTAGATGGTGCATGATTAAGATTGGTGTTTTTAACATGAGAACATAATTTGACATGCTCATGATATATTAATTTTCCATGGTGGGCCAATAATATGCTTGACATAAGAGTTTATATGACATGGCTTTCCCACTAAAATGACCACCACATTCACTGCCATATACTTAAAATATAGTTGTTTGAGCTATAATATGATTTAAACATCATAATATTTATCCTTCAAAAGAGATTTTGAAAAGGGATCCACTAATGAACACATACTGTATTGTTTGACATTAAAAATGATTTTTATCCTCATGTATGAAATTTTATAGAAAGGTAGATTTATAGAGATAATTATATATTTGTATATTTATAGAGATAATTATATATTTGTATACCACTCAAGATTGTTTGCACTTCAACTGACTGCTTATAATATATTGATGATTTGTGTGTCTATAGAAGGATTATATAGTTGTTGTATGGTAAAAATTGTATGATCATCATTAATATAAATTAGAATTAAATAATCAAAACTAGCCATTGCATCCACATGACAATTATCTTTCTAAGGAATATTTTCAATGGAAAAAGTAGAAAATGATGTTATTAGACATTGTACCACATATTTAAAAGGATAATCTTGTCTTATTTCATTTGATAAATATTTAAGACCTGATTAATGACAAGTTATGAGTTTCTATATATACATAAATATTTGATGTTCAAATTTTGTGTTGTTAATAAACTAAGAATGAGAGCTTCATATTCAATAATATTGTTGGCGCATGTAAATCCCAAGTGAAAGGAAAAGGGATTGGGTAATCCTTTAGGATTAATGAATATAATTCATACCCCAGACCATGTAGCACATTTAAATACATTAAAATTCATGGTCGAAAGATCATTTTCAATGCTATAAGATGTTGTTTTATCTCAAAATTCAACATTGATTGGTGTTAAATATTGTTATGAAGCAACAACTAACTAATTTGTGATAACCCATCCTTTAATATATTTTTGTGAAATAAAATTTAAATTGAACTCAATAAGAAGCATCACCCATTTTCTATGTGTCTTGATAGGTGGGTTTTTGACATAATATATCGAAGTGGATCATTTATATTAATAACCTGAGTCTCATTGTTAAGTAGAGAATGCCATCATTTTTTTGTAGCAAAAATAAGAGTTAAACACAAATTTTCAATGGAAGTATAGTTTTATTCATAATCAAGAAGCGTGTGACTGATGTAATAAATGGCAGGGTCATGATGATTATCATGATATCGTGTAATTAAAGTTCCCAAAACATGATCAATAGCTAAAATATATAATAACATATGCTTATTTTGAATGGGAGGCATAAAAACTAGTGGATTTAGAAGATATTACTTAGTTGCATCAAAAATTTGTTGACAAACTTCATCCCATTCAAATTTGGTATCTTTTTTAAGTAGATGTGTAAACTACATCATTTTATCTTCCAATTGAGCCATAAAACATCATATAAATTGAATGCATCCTTGTAAACATTAAATTTGTTTTATATTAGTTGGTGGTGGCATATCATGTATGGATTTTAATTTTTTAGGGTCGATTTATACACCCCTTTGTGAAATAATTTTCCTACTGTAACTCAGAAAATGCACTTCTATTGATTTAAACACACATCATATTATCACAATCATTCAAATATTTGTTGTAAATAAAAAATATGATTTTATCAATGTTTTTATTTCATTAATAAGTCATCGACATAATTGTCAACTATTTTGTGGATGTAATCATGAAAAATAAGTTTTAATAACTCTTTGATATGTTTCACCTGCATTTTTAAATCTAAAAGGCATGAATTTATAACAAAAATTTCCCCATGGTGTAATAAATGATGTTTTTTCTTAGTCTACAAGATGAATCTTAATTTTATTGTATCCTAAAAATTCATCCATAAATGATAACATTTCATATCTTGCCATAGAGTCAATGATCATATCTATATTTGGTAAAGGAAAATCATCTTTAGGGCAAACCTTAATCAGATCATGATAATCAGAGCAACAAAAAATATCTACATTTGGATTTATTATTAATAAAATATTAGAAACCCATTAAAAATAATCTACAAACACAAATGAATCAACATCTAATACTCTTTAGATTTCATCTTTGACTAGTAAAACCACTTTTGGTTGCATTTTTTGTATTTTTTGCTTAATTATTTTAACATATGGATATAAGACAAATTTATGTAATGTGATTGATGGATCATTTTTTGGCATATCTTTATATTCCCATGTGGAAATTTATAGATAATCATGTAATGATTATCACATAGATTCTCTTTCATCATATTTTAACATTGAAGCTAGGAGAATTGGATGAGGATATTTATTTGTGCCATAATAAAATTCCATTGTTTCCGCATTAGGAAATCTAGATTTATCTTCCACATATGGGGTATTATAAATAATATTGAGATCATCTAATTTCATTTGATCAAGATGAGTATCACTTTCACCAAAATATGCATGTGCATTGGTTTCACAAAGAAATCATTTTTTATGGTGGAAAGAAGGGAGATATTCACATGTACTAAGGTATTCCAAAAAATACCCATCATTTAAAAATTCATCCAATGTTAAAATTTTAGGTGAAATGGTATCATCAATGAACTTAGGATATACTAATGATAATTATGAAACATGGTGGTTGGTTTGAGTATAAAGCTCAAAACACTCCTTGGTAGCAAATATAAATGTGGGTGATTGATGAGCAAGATGATGTATATGAGTAGACTCATTACTATACCAAATAATTGTTCACCCTTTATGAAGAAAAGGTAAAATAGGATCAACAATACCTTGAGCATCCTTACCCATTCCTTGTCCCATTGTATATTTATATTTTTTCAAACATTCAAGCCCAAAACCTATTGATATGCATGGGAAAGACATTAGGAAGCATGTCATTTTGAAAATATAACTGTTAGAATGTGGGAGACAAGTCTGCATTAGTGGACATAAGCGTAGTGTGCGCCTATCTGCCAAGAACATACTTGTCCTAAAAGGATAAAGGCTTTTGAAATAAGAGTGATAGTAAATTATATGTTGAATAGTGATGAATAAGAATGAAATAGGGGATTATATAATATGTTCTTAGTAATTGGGAGAATTTGAAGTCTTTTTTAGAGATTGTGGGTTATTAGAATGGTGAATTGGCCAAGCAAGGTAAAGATGTAAAGGACAAGCATTTTCAATCATTTATTTATTCAATTTTATTATTTATAAAACCTTTACAATAAGGCCTTTTATTTCAACCAATGTATCAATGGATTTATCTTGTTTCAATTGAAATAGGTCACCACATTGCTCTTGGGATTACTGGGGAGTTGGATGAATACTACATAGTTGGGGAATAAATGATCTTAGCATGATTGGAATAATTATTCTAGATTATATGGGGACATTTTAATCGATAACAATTATATCATATTATTGTGTAAGTTTTTATCCCCTAGTGTCTGTATCATAATAAAAATGTGTAAATTAGAATCTTTTAAATAATATAAATAAGTAGTATCTGGTGAAGGCTTGAATTTAGAAAGGATCATTTTTAGATTCTTTGAATATGAGATTGAAATTAGGATTTTGATTTGAAGTATCCTTTTCAATTATAATTAGGTGTTGCATAGAGAATCCACCCTATCTTTGAATTAATTGCATAAATTTTTGCTTAATTGGTCCCATGTTGAAGCCAAATTTGCATTCAAACCTATGAACCATTCTTGATATTCCTCTTTTAGATAAGAAGTCAATAATTTGAGGGCCACATCAATATTTAAGGCATTATGGGTGGGTACAAATTTTCCACATCTCTAATGTGATATTTTTGATTGATAAATCCATCTCCAAAAATGAAGGGAAGAGTCTTTAAAGTTATTTTGGGGATATGATTCCATAGACTAAAATATAGAGGATAAGAGTAATTCCATGAAACAAAAGGCAAAGTTATTGGATTAAAATTTTTAATGACCTCATTTTAATATTATCAAATAATTGGGGAATGGGTACGGTCTATCTTAAACAAAGACTTAGGGATTGTGGAATCATCAAGTGATTGAAAAATGATTCAAAAAGTAAGGATGACTAAGAATATCACCAAAATTTTAGTGGGAATGTTGAAATCAAAAGGATTTACACGTATTTTCAAACTAAAATTAACTATTATCCTAAAAAATGTGCCAAAACTATTAATGGTCAGAAATGTCTAATTGAAATCTACCTGCATATCAACCATAACATGGAATCTCTTCTCAATGTGGGACTACTCCTTGTAGAGAATCTCGAGAACCAACTAGTCATGGCTCATAAAATAATGCTAATATACCTAAAATAATTATGCAAAAGGGAAATTTGGAGGGGAAAAGAGTTATAATAATGAAAAAAATGAAATGGTGATGTACTATAATGGAAATGGGAAGATCTCATACATATATGAACACAATGTTATCTAGTATGTGGGAAGGGAATTGAATACAATAGATAGAATAAACTATAAAGGGAAATAAACAATCAACAAATGGATTTATGGTAGAAATACTAAAGGGATGAAAAACAAGAGCCATAATAAACTCTTATTTTACAGGATGTATGCATAATCACATTTCATTAAAATGAGGGTTTAGGATATTCATACATAGTAAAACAACAAGTGATCATATCTAAATTATAGAATCCATGAGACATAAAAGCCCATGAAATTCATAATTTTCTCAAATGAGCACATTGAAATATATATATATATATATATATATATATATATATATGGGAATTGGAGGAAGGAAAAGAGATAAAATTCATTATAAATCTTACCATTGACTATGAGGATAACATAAAATCTTCACTTGCATCTCTTCCCCTATTTCTTACTCAACATCCTTTGTAGGCATGTTGGACTTCAAAATATAATATATGCACACATTTAATTAGATGGTGAACATGGGTTCCCATTTTTGAGAGTGCATCTTCTTTTGTGTTTGACTTGGCTGATAGATCTACCCATGTCATCATGAAGTTTTTTAAATATGAGGCCTCAACTACCTTCCCACAAATTGCATATTGATTATCCTTATGCAATAAATCTTGACCATTAACTCTAAAAAATAATAATGTACCTAAATAAATTATTTTTGAAGTGGCTCAACCATGTATCTAAGCCCACTTGTATCTATCTATGACAATCCCTTAGCTACATGAACTTACTTATGATATATTTCAACCCTTATTTATTTTTGATAGATTCCTAGCTTTAGATTAATAAATGGCTCAAGATCACACTTAGAGAAACATATTAGCTCATGCCATTTGATATAAATTGATCGAATGACTTGAAGTGATTTTTTGAAGGTTTTTAGAACCCATGACACATGCATTTGAATAATAATCCATTTTTTTTTAATATAGAGGATCAAACGGCTAGATATCATCACTATAAAGCTGATCTAATGACAACTTATCCCTTGATTTTTCAAAAGACTTAAAGGATTTGATCTAATGGATCAAGATAATTTCTCAAAAGTAAATGATCTAATGGAATGAGGGAATTCTCATAGATGACATCATTAATTTATTTAAAATAACTCAAATTGTTGTATGTAAGAGGATTCAATGGCCAAAGTTCTTTCCTAGAAAATAAAATAGATCACATTATTACATTTAAGATAATCAGATTAAGATCATCATTGGTAGTCTTACATTTGTTGGGGCCCTTTTTTTGCTACCTAGTGGACTGTAACAACTCAACACATCTTAACATGAGGAAATTATTACAAATTATTGATCTTTTGGTAATTTTAGTGTCAAATGGAAGAATCATCAAAGATATTATGTCAACTAGTAGGTATTTTCTTAGCACCCTCATTTTAAGGGACATCCCTTTGATTACTGCACATGGTGGCTAGAGATACTAGGTGTCAGAGTAGTGGAGATGGTAGAATAATGACCCCAAGTGATAACTTAGCACCCAACATGTGCCCATCTGACCTGGCTCAAAGATGCTCCCCTACCTATAAAAATAATCTTGAACTTGAAGAAGAAGATATAAATTAACTCAACAAAGCTCTATAAAAATTGAGAACATCATTGATATAGTTTGAGTTAGTATGGATACTGAGAAGAATATGCATTGTAGTAGCCAAGCTCTTATCTAAGTCACTGGGAATGAGTAAGTAGGAAATGAGCTGATGCTCTATTTAAGTTATGAACTATACTTTGTTGATGAATTTTGATTTAATGGAAATGGTGTTAAATATTTACTTAGTTGTTGATCCATTTCATATAGTTTAAAACTGATTGTATTATTATGACTTAAGTTCTATATGAATAATGGCATAATTTCCATTTTGAATGTATTATGATGTAAAATTATATACCAGGTCACTAATGGCATCAATGTTCCATATAACAACTTTGATATACTTGTAAAATTGACCGAGTGTTAAAACTGACATGTGCCAAATCCCTAGTAACTACGCCTAGAACACTAACTTGAAGAATAAAAACTTGAGCATAAGCCATTCCCTTTATCAGAATAATCACTTGAATGACAATTAACTTTCTATCCCTATAGCTTGTACCATTAAAATCTATAACTAGCCAGACATGAACTTTCACCAAAAGACTTGTGCCCTAAAAAGTTATGTAACTAGTCCAATACAGACTTGTGCCACCATGACTGGTTCTAGTTACCTTATATATGTTTGCTCCTCTTGATATTATTCATAATGACATGCATCAATAAAATTCCTAAGCCCATTTTGTAAATGACTAAGTCCCATTGAGACTAAGGTTTCACCATATTTCAACTAGCCCAATGCGGGTCTCGATCCCTTCACTATTTTAGTTCGAGTGAGCGTACAAGGCTTGCACTTTGTGTGCAATTGATGCAAACATAGTAGTGAATTTAAATTTTATGTGCCATAGATATTTTATATTATTTCACCTAGATATATCAAGTATATTAATTACTTGGATTGATTACTAAACACGTGACTAAGTACATGAGCTAAATGAAGAAATTTTTCTATAATATTTTGGTTCCATAGTCGAGACCAGTGTTAAATTTTATTGCTGCGATGGTGAAGAAAAATGATGATTTAAATTTCAATCAAGAACATTAAGTGATAGCTAGATAAAGTGGAATATATTTTCATGTAAAATCATCTGACATGCCAAGGATAGAATCCAAAAGAATGGGTGCAAGCCAATCCTATTTGATATTTTATATGAGGCATTCTTTTATGAAATACCTGAGCATGTGTACCGATGGTTAGTTAATTATACAACCTCTAGAAGATGAAGCTATGACCAATGATTTGAGTAGAAAAATGAGTGCCTAGAGAGGCTTGAGAGCCTTCATGAGATTTGGATGCACATTGTAGACAAGTGGTGGAATAGCGTGCTGAACAACTATGTGTTAGAATTTGTAGTGTTGACCTTCTCTTGCCCTGAAGAAGTAGAGTATGAGTTATTTCACAAACTGAGGGGTGATTTAATAAGAGGGGTCAACACCAAACTAAATATATTGCTAGTGGATTATGGTATTGAAACTATAAAAATAGAAGGCTAAAATTCTTGTGGTATGGGCAAGCACAGAAGGTGAGAAGGGGAAGTGTAGGTGAGGCATGATGGAAAGGTATGAGAAACCTAACACCTAAGAGTTTTGAAGGTAGAACTATAAAAATCAAAGGCACAAGATGATAGAGGATCTAGAACTTAGAAGTGCAAAGAGGACTTGTAATGAGTGGGAAGGGCATTAAGAAGGATCCCTTGAATTACAATAGCACAAGGAGAGAGAGGAAGAGGCAAGATGTTGAGTTTAGTAGTTGGGTGTAAAATGCATTGAGTTCCTACAAGATGTGATGAATCAGAATGTCTTGAAAGCACCTACCCCTTTTAAACCTAAAACACAAGCTCATGCACTAGATTCTCCACTAGAAGATAAAAGAATATTAATTGACCATGTTATTGACATTGAATTTGATAGACTTCAAAATTTAAACCAAGATTTTGTGATTGAATAAGTGATACCTTATGAGGAATTAAGTAATAATACCACAAATCTAGTGATCACCAACCAAAGACTTTAGAACACAAGTGGAGGAATTCCCATTCAAAGGATGTCAACTATGTTGACTAGGCAACATCCCAAAGGAAGTAACCCAGTACCACAAGTGAGTAGTACCACATAATCAAGTTTGATGATGTAACCTATAACAACAAGGTCATTACACAACCCTATAACTAGAGGTATTAGAGGACTACCTCTAGTATATATTCTAGGGGGAAATCACCTCAAACCCCAACACCACCCCTCAGTAGATTTATTATGAAATGGTGATGCACTTTCCCATGTATCATGATGTAAAAAATGCTATAGAGCATGTGCTTAAGTGTGAAATTTAATGGTGCACTTAGGGTATCACCCAATTAGAATGCAAGGCAACTTATTTTGTGACCACCTTGCTAGATCACACCCATTCCTAGTATTATAAATTTAATCCAAACTAGGCTATGGTTGATTATGATATACTAAAGGTGGATTTCTTGAAGGAATTTGATATTCTTTAATTTGAGAAATAAAGCATCGTGATGCTCAATAAAATCAGCCAAGGGATATCTGAAATCATGCACCTATATGATGCATGGTTTAAGAGCCTCTTTTCCAAGCTTACATTAGATATCTACCCCTCTCAACACATGCAATGGTTTGTTGGGGGCCTACTAGTATCTTTCATAAGAGTCTTGTCCATGAAGACCTTCATAGACCCTTACAAAGTTCTTGAAGCCATGCTCTAGGCTAAGGTAGTAGGTAACACCAACACTAGGATCAACCCATTTATGGAGGTACAAATCACATCAATGGCCTCTTAGCTATAGAAGCTGACTACTAGTTCAAAACATGACACTTATAGTGGATTGTGGTGTACTGAATGTGAGATGGAAGGGAATAATAAGAATAATTACCCATGAATAAATTTTCATACCTTACTTCTCAATTATGAAGTTATTCATGGGCCACATGACTCTTAGAACTATCCCCTATTACAACATGCCAATCAAGTAAACACTGCTATTTATTTCAAGATGTACGATGCCTATACTCATTTATAGTGGATTTTTGAGTCATTAATGAGATGCACTAAAATATAGAGACACACAAAAATTAATGATCATAGTCAATGTGCAGGTAGGCTGAGGAAATGAAGGCTATGGCTAGTAAAATACTTGCTATGGGAACCAACAAAGCATGCACAGGTGAGGTGGAAGACATGATGGAGGAATATTCTCACCATGATCATATTATAAGTACAGGTCAATTGAGCATTACTAGTGTGAGTTCCCCATACACCCAACTTATGATTATTATCGAGGACCACATGCGATCAAGTATTACCCAAACTTGTACAAAAAGCTAACTCAAGGTTGGCCTGACATAGATAAGGCTGTTATGATGGTTAGGCATAAACCAAAGGATCAAAAATATACTCTCAAATTGCAGCAAACTCATAAGGAGACACCTAAGGTGTAGGCCACAACTCAGAGTGGGTTCACGACACAACTGCTTATTACATTGATAAAAGAATTATGCTTGGAAAATGGTGAATTAAGCCATGTCAAGCACATATCATGACCTAAGCCAAAAGATGTGCCTAGCCTAACCATACATTATAGAAGGGCATCCTAAAATAGACTATGAACATACTACAAAGTTTATAGGGAGAGATCTAGCTAGCTAGAGATCTAGAAGCATAGTTTATCACCTTATGCAGGAAGCAAGATAGCTAGGATGTTGAAGTACTAGATCTTATCAAGATCTTACACCTATTGTAAACTAAAGGGATGTTTACCTTACTGAAAAACTTACTTTTATAGCACATAGACAAGAGACTAGAAGAAGAGGATATACCTTAGATGATTGAAGTTACTGCATTGCTTATGGAGTAGGTGCATGAAGTAAGGCATACTCAAAATGTAGAGTATGACCAAGATCTACTTATAATTACCACCATCGATGGATGGTCTATTTTTGAGGTCCTTATAGAATATGATAACTATCCAATTCTCTTAGGTAGGCCATGATGCTATGCCAATAACATAGACATCCACTTCAATAAGTGTTACATGACTTTCAAGAATGATAGAGAGAGGGTGGTGATACCCCTATCAAGTGATCAAGGGCCTCTATATGTGGAGCATGTTGATCTCAAAGATGAGATCAACCACATTTATAACATCACAACATGGGGTGCCAAAAGGTTTAACCCAAGTGACCAAGGAGTGATCAAATGAGAGGATGGACAATCAACTTCTAATATAATTGATGTAGCCTATGACCGATGGGTCAAAGAGGCTTATGAAGTCACTAGCTAAAGGTGCTACCTAGTGTGGGCAACTGAGCCAAGGCTAGCCAGAATAGGATTGATTAAGATTGATTACACTTAGAAGAAATGGGTTCCTCACACCAAAAGGTAGGGAAAAGGGTATTTTAGCTGAGTAAAGGGAAGGTTTTAGCTCTCTCAAAAGATGAAGGGAGCCAGCCTATAGAGAACTATGTCCATGATATTGAATCATGCATCTTCAAAGAAGTAGATAAAATGGGTGCACTAGTGCATACCCTAAAGAGCACTACTGCTTGTTTGTGGGTAGTGTAAAGGCCTACCTTACTAACTTGGTAAGAGGTGAAGGTAAAATTATGCACTAGGTTTAGAAAGAGTAATGAGGACTTAGACATACCTACTTACTCAAACAATTCTGACCCAATCATGCATGTGTGATTTTGTGAAGAAACTTGGAATGTCTATGATGAGAACATGCCCAGAAGCCTATGGGTGCATGTTTTCTATAGGATTTTTAAAACATGGGTGTGAGCACAGTATGTTGTAAATGAAATGTGATGATAGATAAGAGATTAGGAGGTAGTCAAAAATAGGTTCATGCACACCTTCTCCTTCTCTTCATAGAGTTTAGAGTTATTGGAACCACTACAAGTCATTCATAGAGTAGTGTTTAAGGACACTGACATCCTATAAGAATACCTTAGAGACACAATCAGGGAGAAAAGACTAGAACTCTCGACATTATTTGAAGAAAAAGTGCTCAATAATGACTCCAGTGAGGAAGATAATGAAACCTAGAAGGAGTGTAATTAGAAGGCTGTAATAGGAAGAAAAAAACTTGTGCACTACATGGATGATAGTGACCTAAATGAAGAAGATCCAACACATCATTAAATTGAAATAACTAAGGGGATAAGGCAAGTGGAAGAATCTCATAAAGAGAGGAATGAAACTTACCATGTACCCCCTCAAAACCACCAAAGTGACATCAGTATAGAAGGTGAGCCCAAGATTGCCATTATAGGTGGATACTAGTTTGAGGTAGAAATGGCATGAACCATAGACCTCCTAAAAGAGTTTCAGGACTTGTTCCTGTGAAACTATCAAGACATGAAGGGCACCCACCTTTCCCTTAGTAGAAATATCATCAAATTAGTGGATGGCATGAGGCCTATCAAAAAGTGCCCATATAGGATGAATCCCAATCTCCATGTTAAGGTGAAAATGGAGATTGATGGAATACTGGCTATAGGTATCATTTACCATGTATAGGAGTCTAAATGGGTGAGCCCTATGGTCATAAACATCAATAAGGATGGGTGCATCTAGATCTATATAGACTAATGACTATTGAATGTCATCTATGTCACTAACCCATTCTTGACCCTTTTTACTAATGAAGTCTTGGATGGCATCATAGGCTATAAAATCTATACAATCACTGATGGTTTCTTAGGCTACCATCAAGTGTATAAAGAAGAGGAGGATAAGCCCAAAACAATCTTTGTAATTGAATGGAATTGTTTTTCCTATAATTTGATTCCCTTTGGTTTTAAGAATGCTCCAACCATATTCTCTAGAGTGGTGATCACTACTTTTAATGACTTTTTCCATAGATTCCTCCAAGTCTATCTCGATGACTGGATTATATATGACCTTGTAAAAGACCACTATGATAATCTATGCCTCATGTTTAAGAGGTGTAGATAGATTTAGATATATTTAAACCTAAAGAAGTGCATATTTGTAACCCCATTTGCAACATTTATTAGGCATATCATCTATAAGGATGGTTTTCTTGCTAATCCTATAAAGATAGCCACCATCATTCAGCTCCAGACTCCCTCAATGTAAAAAGATGTTCATGCCATTATAGGCCAGTATGGATACTATAAGAAGTTTATAGGGAACTACACAAAGATTACAGAACCTCTAGAGGAGTTCTTACACAAAGATGACCCATTATATTGGGGCATGGTACAAGAGGAGGCTTTTGAAACATTGAACTTGAAACCTGCTAGCATGCCAATTCTATAATTTCTAGACTGGATCACTCCTTTCCATGTCTATGTCGATGCTTTGGGCTCCACAATCAGTGTTATATTGGTGAAACCAAGTGAGGGCAAGGTGGAACACCACATCTCCCTTACAAGTAGGAAATTGATGCAAGAAAAATATAATTACACCACCATCGAGTGTGAGGTGTTCCCAATGGTCTATGCCTTACAAAAATTTAGGCAATATCTATTGGTGATCCCATTCATCTTTTTCACTAATCATGAGTTGCTCAAGTACCTCAAGAACAAGCTTATTTTACATAGGTGCATATGCATTTGGATAGTCATATTCTAGGAGTTCCAATTCTCCATTTTTATTAAACCTAAAAAGTAGAACTTAGGGCTAGACCATTTATCCTACATAAATTTTGGTGATGCAGTGGTGCTAATTGAGAATGACATCCTAGACATGCAACTGTATAGAGTCCAACACATCCCTAAAGACTTGTTAGATATTGATGTTTTCCTAATGTCTAGGTTTACACCCTAGACCATGTCAAATAAAGAAAAGAAGCAACTTGCTATTTACACCACCCCCTTTTAGCTCATTGAGGGGGAATTATACAAATTAAGTAGAGATGAAGTCCTATGCTGGTGTGTTATGGAACACAAAAGGGACTCCATATTATAATAAGTGCATGAGAAAAAATAAAAGACCATTACACCGGAGACACAACAACATAATATATTGTAGTCAAGTTTGTGGTGGCCAAGCTTATTCCAAGATGTAAAAGAGTGCACCAAGGCATGAGACATATGCCAGTGCACTAGGAAACCGAACCATTGGGATGAGATGCCTCTCATCCCTATTTTTGACTAGGAACCATTTGAGAAATGGGCCATTGATTTTGTTAGACAAATAACTCTTGTATTATGGTGCACAAGTATAAGTTATATTTTGGTAGCCATTGACTGTTTCACTAAGTGGGTTGAGGCCATGTTGATAAAAGACTACAAAGCCATGACAACCATGCAATTCATCTAGGAGAACATAATAATTTGATATGGGTACCCATTAAGTCTGACTAGTAATAGGGGCACTCATTTCATCAATGAGACAATATGCATCCTCTTAATTGAATACATGGTGGTGCACCATAAGACCACCCCATATCATCCATAAGAAAATGTCAAAATTAAAACATTCAATAAGATCTTGGGAATGTGCTTGACAAAGATATGCAACATTGGTTTCAAGGATTGGGATGATCATGTTTCAATGGTATTATGGGTGTACCACATGACATATAAGTCCCTAAAAAAGGCTACACCATTTCAATTGGTGTTTACCACTGAAGCAGTTCTCCCCATGGAATTCATGGTACCATCCTTATGTATTGCATAGATTGGTCACTTAGATGACCAAGAATATTTAAGCACAAGGTTGCAAGACTTGGAGTGCTTGGATGAAAAGTGCACCCAAGCAAGATGGAGTCATCAAATAAAAAAGGCATGCCAAAAGCTCTGGCATGATAAGTATATCAAATGCAAGGAGCTGGTTAAAGGAGAATTGGTCTTGCTTTATGATTCCATGTACCTTAAGCACCTAGGCAAATTAAAAATAAGGTGGATGGGCCCCTACATCATCCACCACATGTTGGAGATAGGTGCATGTAAGTTACACATGTTGTCTAGTGAAATTATCCTAGGGAATATAAATGGTAATTGATTAAAGCCATATCAATAGTAGAATAATGCTTATACAATAAAAACACCAACTTCTTGGTCACTAGTTAATTTGAGTTAAGCTGACCAGAATATAGTTTGGTGCAAGCTAAACTATTCTTTTTGTTTTGTTTTTGTTTTTTTTATAGTGTAAAAAGGTAATAAGTGGTACATGGATGCCGTAAGGACTTATCTACTGGCACTTCATGCATAATTATAGATATATGAATCAAGCACTTGTACTTTTTAAGAACATGAGGCCATGACACATAATTTATGGGTGTGTGAATCTAATCTAGTTTCAGTGAATTTGTTTGGCTTCTCACACATAATTATAACCAGTTGAGTCAAGCACTTACACTTTCTAAGCACTTGAGGCCAAACATATAAGTGGTGGGAATTTAAGACTTGTTAGACTCATAAAAGAGGTGCAGAAAACCCACAAGATTGTAAATGAAAGGCAATTTCAAGCCTATAAGTGAACTACTCTGGCCTTTCATGCATAATTCCAATCATGTGAGTCAAGCACTTGCACTTTATAAGTGTATGAGGCTAGACATCTAAATGGTGGGTGCGTGAAACTTTCTAGATGTATGCAAAAGACACACAAGATCGATGAGTATAAGGTGAAGATTATAGGGCTCTTAGAGGCCCAAGAATGAATTACTCTATCACTTCCATGCATAATACCAGTCAAGTTAGTTGAGTCCATTTGCTTTTTAAAAACTTAGGGATAGATGTGTAGGTTTTTAGGTGGGAGGGAGTTACCAAACTTTGAATATTTGAGAACAAAATGATAAAATACATAAGTGTAAAGGTAACCTTTTCACTAGAGTTATAAAGAGGTGCATTAATTGATTATGTGCCAGAGACCAAATAAGAAGGTGAAGATGATCAACATGGGTGAACTTAAGAAAGAAAGTGAAGATACATAATCTGACCTTGCACAAGAGAACCATAAGAGAATATGAAGCACTGGAGGGTCAGTGCAAGGGATTTTTATGGGGTAAGATAGGCCAAGGTAAGATGAAGTGTAAGAAACCAACCAAAATAAAGAAGTGGACTTGAAATGGAAGCAAAACTAGAAGAGAAAGTGGGACTAAGGAGGTTGAATTATAGACATGTGAGATGCTACACCCAGGTTACCACAAGGAAGGTGAAGGTCACACCAAGTGAACAAATGTAGTAGAATAATCATGTAAGATAACTGGCATCCACTCAAATTTGAGTAAGTAGTGACCATTTGAACTAAATGTCACTTCACTAAATTACCATTAGAAAGCATTCAATGAAATAATGATGAAGGCACAAAGATACACATTTAATGCATTGATGACAAAGGATTTTCATAAATTTCATAAAATTTTGTTTTTTCTAAGAAATCTCAGCACTGCCATACCATAAAACACCTACATTAATGATTGTAGATAAGGAAAGGGTATAAAATAGCAAGCAGTAAACTTGCTTAGGCTACAAAGTTTATACTAACTTAAGACTTAGATCAAACCTAAGTAAAAAATAGATAGCTGAGGTGTGAAAACCCTATACTAGTGAGAATTTGAGCACTTTCAGGTACTAAGAGTGAATGACTACACACTAGGAAGGAATGCATTCATAGTAAGATTGATTTGGAGAAGTTTGGAGAGATGATCATATAAAAATAAGATAGTTGGAGAAGTTAATTAACACCCAGGCCACCACTAAAGGCTAGTGAAGCTTGAGAGTTGAGGGAATAATTGTAGAGCCTATGATTATAAAAGCACCATCACCATTCAAGGATTTGGTAAATTACACCTACCACACTTCAACACTAGTAGGTTTAGGATGGTGAAGAAATAAAAGGGATCAAGCTTTGATCAGGCATAACAAGACTTGAAATGGGTTTATACATCACCTAAAGTGACCACTACAAAAATAATGGCACAATGAATGGAAGCAGTGAGTGTGGCATAATTAAACACTAAAACACTCACCAAAATGTCCTATCAAGTAATGTAGTTCCCTTTAAAGGTCATAATAGGGGAATATTGGCACTCTTTTACCCACACCTCCCAGTTAAAAGAATATAACCACCGTACATCCAGCAATTCTCAAGACCTCATGCAAGATTGGATGGTGGACATTAGGTAGAAGACAATGCAAGGTGATGCCCTATTTGATGTCTTGATGTAAGGTGATGACCTATTTGTGTGAAACTTAATTTTATGAGTTTTCATGCATTGTAAATCTAGAAGAGCTTGTACAATTCCTACTCTCATGCATCCATGAGGATCACATTTAATTCATAGTGAGGTGCATGAAGATTTCAATATAATAGATAAAGAGAATAACCAAGCTTCTAGATACCAGTAAAGACATCTATCAGATGATGGATGATGATGAAGAGGTAGAGTGTGTAGCCCAACTCTTAAAGTATTTCAAGGAGGGTTTCATGTTTCCCATCGAGAAGTGTAAAAACTCCTAGCAAGAGGTTGATGGCATGCCTCATAAGCTCCAAACTATGCCTAGGTAGTTGATGGACTAATGTGACTAAATCATACCTTTGCATCACTTATCACATGGTGTAGGGTGTGTAGTTTAATATTTACAAATTCAACATTAATGAATTTATGAAGAATACATAGGAGTACTATAAGGAAAAAAGGACATTCAAGTGAGGGTCTATTCTCATTCTCATTGTCATGGAAGAGACTAGAATTTTAAATGGGGATGAGGACAACCTCTAGGTCTTTCTAAAGCACAATGACTCCTCAGTGTAGAACTACAAAGGCTTCATGATCCCCCTCTCTTTCAATGCCATATATAAGACTTGCATCATTTGATAGTGTAAGAGGTACGTAAATGCCTTTGGGATAGAGTGGTGCATCCCTCAAGGGCTCCCTTAGAGCATGTTTAGAATGAAAACCTTTACCATAATATAACACTATTGTGTAGTGCACTTGGTACTAGTTGATGGAAATAAGTTGGGGTGTCTAAATCTCCCCTATGCCTTCTTAGTAAGATACTTTAGGGATGCACTATGATATATCCCCAATGAATAATAGTTAGACATTCTTGTAAAGGAACTAGATATGGAGAGGCACAAAATGAGGCACTAGTTCATTCGTGCAGATGATAAGGCCACTAAGGATGAAGAAGATGAATCAAATCACCCTGATTCCCACCCATTTAGGAAGCAACCATAGCTGGGCATGTCCATAGGCTCTACTATGAGATGAAGCCAAAGACTATGGGCCCAATAATAGATTATATCGATGATCCCCATATTAGGATTAGTGATGAAGGGACCCTAATGCTAGTAGAGAATAAGAAGTCTCCCAAGAAGAAGGGAGAGACTTTGGAAGATATAGAGGAGTGAATAAGGCTCAAGATCATCTCAAAAGAAGAAGCTTATCCTTCGATCCCCATAAAGAAGTGAGTGAGATTCATACCAAAGAATTACATTAGCACCAAGGAGAAGAATAATGGGAAGGTTCCTATTGCAGTACTAATAGTAACCATGCCAAACATAGAAGAAGAGTTAGAGGAAGAACATTTGGGAGGGGTGTATACATCATGCCTGAGGAATACTATATACACATAACACTTTCAAACTTTTATTGATTACTGACACTTCATATCTTATAGGAACCTATTGAGTCTTAATCACTTTGGCACTGGGAAAGGGGTTGGTAGACCATCGATGCTTCATAAGATTTTTGTTTCTTTTTCCACTTGCCATCAACACTCTAGTCTCATTAAAACTTGAACCCTAAGCTTATTTCTCTCTTTCTTATACATTTCAGTCATTGTCATGCTTTAATCCTTCATTTCTTGCCTTGTTACCCTTTTGACCTATTCAACAAACTAGGTCAACTTGGTGTGTTTTGGGAACACTTTAGCTCTTTTGGCTTGTTGACCTCTCAGTCGACCTAACACAGACCTAGTGAGTTAGCCCAAAAATATGCTAGGTTAACCTAGTCAACCTAGTACATCTGACATGTCTAAAAGTTTTTAGGCAAGTTACTACTATATATACAAGGTTATTTACCACTATTTAAAAAGAGAGTGAATAATTAAGCGAAGAACTGTGAATGAACATCTACTTATTAACCATTCTAGTTGAGAAATAAAGCTTTAGGGTTTAATACTTTCTTTGGAGCTCTGATCTTGTCTTGTGGAGAAGTCTTTTGGATGCTTAGGTAGGTCATGTAGTCTAGAGCTAATTTATTTTTGTTATCCTTACAACCACAATAATCTCTTGCGAATCACCTTGGCTAAGGGAGATATTGAGGCTTGGCAGGTTCATCTTCAAAGGTAAGTATTCCTAACTTTATTTCTCCTTTATAAGAGTAGATAGATAATGCAATATGTATTATTCTCTTCCATGTATTAGGATTATGTATACATTGATGTGAGTATATGTCTCCTATACATGTTTAGTTTAGTTGTTATTTATTTGTTTTATTCTAACCCTCACTTTGTGCCACAAGATTTGGTGCATACTAGATTAGTTTACTTTTATTGTTATTAAAATAGTTTACTTTCTTGTTTTTTAGAATAGGTGAAATGTCAAATCATATGACTCTTTTAGGGTTGTTGTACAATTGTGTTAGATTATAGGATTTGGAACCCTTCCTAGCATGATATGTTGTGACAAGTGATACAAATGATCTTGTAATTGGGTTTAGTGGATCCCCATATTGGTCATGCTCTCGCTTAATAAGTGTATACCCAATAAAAATTTTAGGCATTCTCTATCTTATCCAATCTAGGATTAATTCATGTACATCAACAATTTTGATTGCATACATTTTGGTGAACCCAACGTGAAACTAACCCTTGTAAGATTTATTTCACTTATTTCATTATTTTTTTCATCATTTTATCATATATTTTGACACATTGGTTCAATTTTGTCAACCCAATTATTTTTATTTGTTCACAAGAATAGGCAAATTGATCGATCAACTCGACCCAATATAGGTTTTCAACACTTTTTAGACTTTTAATATAGCCACTAGGTTAACCAAGTTGACCTAGTACATTTTTAGCCACTTTATAGTAGGTTTTTTTATAGCCTGATCAATCAGCCTGATCTATTATAGGTTTTAATTTTCTAGACTTTTAGATTAACCTACTAAGTTGACCAACTTGACCTAGTGCATTTTCAAACATCTAGTTCAATGTACTAGGTTGAAAAGGTTGACTTAGTGCATTTTCATCACTTTTTTAGTAGGTTTCTATATTACTTGGTTGACCATCTTGACCCAGTTCTATAGATTGGATTAGTTTTCTCTAAGGTTCTAGATCAGAAATATATTTCATCTCCATCTCTAAACCATCAGGGTGAGTCTTTTATTCTTTTATCTCTTTCTATTCTATAATTTCCTTTCAAGTTTACAGTCTTAAAAACCACCCCTGCACAACCAACTAGATTGACCTGGTTGACGTAGTTCTGTGTTCTTTTTGCTATCTAAAACAACTAAGTCGACTTGGTCGACCTAGTAGGTTTTCCAAACCCTATCTTTAGTAGTACTAACTTGACCCAATCAACCTAGTTCTATATTTTATGCATATAGTATCTTCACTATACATTGTTTTAAAGTTATAATTCACCTTATATGTTAATCACATATTTTCATTTAAGTTGTTTGCATGCTTAGAATAGTTCACATAGTCTAATTATGAGGTTTTTAATTAGCCACTTAGTTTCACTATTTCTATTTTATGCACACATGACCAAATTACATAACATCAATAAGCATTTTAACATTTGAATACCTAGGCCAACCTACTTAGATTTCATCACCAAGGAGGAAGCTAATGTGATGCTCTAGTCAAATATAAAGCAAGGTTAATGGTATATTCTAGCTAATCACCCAACACCCTTATCACTATGGTGTGTGAAGTGAGGGGGTAGGCCCCAATACCAACCCTGTATCATTGCCACTACAGTCCCTTTCATCCTAAACTCACTTGAAACCATCCATAGATTTCTATCTAGTACTTTGATTACAACCAAATCCTTATCATTTAAAACTATTCCTAATAACCTAATTAACATTCTAGGTTGACCAATTAGCTAGCTTTACTTTCCAAGTTGTCTGCTTGCTCTTTGCTCAATTATATGTGCAAGAACTAGGATTATCTAGTGTTATTGTAAGGTTTTGCTTTGTATGCATCAATTTGATTGGCTAAAATTAATTCAATTGACTATTTATTTACTTTCAACATTTACTTTATTAGATCAACTAGAAACTGTCTTATTTCATTTTACAAACTTATTATTAGCACTTTCCTTTACTTCTTGTTCATTGGACTAGATCAAACCTATCGACCTAGCATCTTTTTAAGCTCCTATACACTGCACTAGGTTGACCTAGAACTATTTATAGGTTTTTCCCCCCTTTATGTTAGTCTTTGTTCTCTGTATTGGGTCAATCCTATGGACCACGTACAGTTTCACAGTCCTTGTTTTTGCACTGGGTCGACCTAGTCAACCTAGTTCTGTGTCAATCACTTTTTGATTCTTTTATTTCTCATCTTGCCTTCTTTCCCTTTCATCATGGACTATCTATTTTGGGACAACACTAAATATTAGGCAATAGATATGATGAAATTTACCAATCCTAATAGGGTCTCTCATAAACAAAGTAGGGTTCCTTTCAAGAATGCTAGTAATGTTCATATTGCAACCCATATAATGAACTATGGGAATCCTCATACCTCTTTACAACAAAATCCTCCTCTTCTCTTATAATATTAGATTGAGCTAGAGTATACTCTTGAAATGATTTTATTTATCATATAATTCCCTCAACATAGAGGGAAGGATCCATATACCAACTATAACCTTATGATTAGCCATTAAGTTGAAGAACCTCATTCTCCTACTTGTACTTTCTCAAATGGATTTGGGGGTACAAATTTATTCGCTTCTCAATCTCTTCCTTCAATATTGACTCCTTATGCCATGACATCTTATTCTTTAACTTCTTCTACCTCCATGCCTAGTATCTCAACTAACATGGTAGGTTCTACATCTAGTGGGCCTATCATAAGACCCAATATCCTTAATCTATCCACTAGCTCATTGTTTACTACCCAAAACACTCATGATTCTAGTGCTTTTTACTCTCAACCATTTACTAGTCCATCTTTTGCTTAACAAGCAAATTTTACCACTAGTGCCTCAAATTCTCATAGCTCTTCTCAAGCTCATATTAACACTAATAGTGGTACACAAGCCACTAATATCAACACAAACACTAATACTAATTATTCTAATAACACTAATCAAACTCATCAACTATTATTTCAAAATCTCAATCAAATGAACACATTCTAAGCTCATAATATGAATCAAATGATGCGAATGCAAAACCACCTTCTTAATCTTCAATCCAATCCTCAACTAATGACTTGGGGCACACATAACCAAAGTGTTCCTCCTCTCCCTCTTTGAGATTCTCAAGGAAATCTCATTACTCAACCTATATTAGTCAACAAAGTCATAAATCACTTATAAAATAAACCTCTTACTACTCAAATTGATAACATTAACATTGGAAGTATAAACCTACAATCTTTTATAATGGATCAATTGATCTGACCCTTCATCTTAAGACATTTGAAAATATTTATAAAGATTGGGTTAAATTAAACACCTTTTCTTCTACCAAACTCCTTACTAAAACCCTCACTGGTGATGCCTTAGATTGGTATAATCAACTTATATCTAATTATATTGCTAGTTTGGAGGATTTAGTGAATGCTTTAGTACAATAATTCCAAACTAGTGATCTTCTTGAAAACACATTAGCCCATTTCATCAATTGTAAACAAAATGAAAATGAAACCACCTAAGCCTTTGTTAAATGATGGAAGACTTTGTCAAACAAGTGTGAACATAACATGGTAGATGATAATCTCTTTCATCTCTTTACCAATGCTCTTTATCCTAAATTACAATATCAAGTCCACACCCTCTCTCCACATAGTTTGGAGGAGTCCATTGACCAAGCCAAATGACAAGATTTCCTTATGCATCAATTTGAGCTACCCAAACTTTTTTCAAGTCCTCATCTATTAATTAAAAACAAAAACCACAATATTACCAATGATGACATTATCGATTCATATGATACCATTCACAATGTTCAAGCTATCATTCCTACCCCTTCTTCGAAACTATCTCCTCAATAATATACTAATCCTCATTTATCTTAACCAAATAACATTAATGTTCATAAACCTCTTTCCTTAGATTAATTTCTTAAGTGTCTACCTAGGCCTCTTCCTCGAGAGATTGACCCTACCCATCCTATGAAAACCTGGTATGATCCTAACAAGTTTTGTTGGTTTCATGCTAGTTGGGGTCACTCTCATAAGACCTGTAGACAACTTCATAATTTATCTATGGATTTTATTCTTGGCCCTAATTTTGATCATGATTTTATCACTTACAAGTGTCAACAAGCTTATGAAATTGATTTCAAGGACTACAAAACTCATGATAAAGCTCAAGCCTTGAATAAATCAAACACTCATTTAGATATCTATAAGGATCCTTTACCTAATCATCAACCTATTCAAGAAAACCAAGACAAGCCCACCCCTTCCACTAATAATGTAGAAAGTCTTGTTGAACCAAATTCCAAAGAGAATGTGGTTAACATGACTAATATGCAAAGGGTGGTAGATTTCTTTAATTCTCGACCTATCTACACCCTACCTCCTTCTAAGACATACCGTGTTATCCAAAATTCTTTTCCATCTCATTTAAATGAGTTGGGGCAAGAATAAATTATAACCTTTGATGATAATCCAACTTATGATTCTATCTTGGATAACACATCCCATTATATTTCTTCCATTCTTTCATCTTCTTTTAATACCAATGATAATCAATTTTCTAATGATAATCAATCTTCCAATGATAATCAATCTTACAATGATAATCAACCTTCTATTAACACTTCTTCCAAGCTTTAAGATAAATCTAAGCCAATTAATTATTTATCACCAAATGATTTACAACCTTGTTCTAAACCTTTAAATTCTTATCAACACAAATTTCAATGCTCTTCGGTTCCTCCTTCCAAAGACCTCCTTAACCATTACTCACCTATATCTAACAATATTCTCATGGGTTATGATGAGTGGGATCCCATTGCAGAGCTCACTAATCTCCCATCTCAAATTCCATTTATTGAGCTTATGAGGACCTCTCCCCATCATCAAAACCATCTTATGCAACTATTATTTGAGATGAATGTCCCTCATCCTCCCTTAGCAGGATGGGAGGCAACCTTATCTAGTTTTGAGGATAATATCATGAAACAATGTGAAGAGATGTCTATAAATGTTGATAAAACTATTGAAACTTATCTTTCTTTGAAATTTCCCATTGCATCTATGATTCTTGATGAGATTCTTCTTCATGCAGATGATCCTCCCTTATTTATTAGCATCCAAATAGGTGATATCCAAGTTAAACAAGCATTGATTGATGAGGGTTATGGCACTTATGTTGATTATATTGATTTCATTAATACCCTTGAATATTCAAAATGCAATATTAAATTTACATATAGCACCTACCAAGGATATGATAAGAGGAAAATGCCTCCTCTTGGGTGTGTGTGGCTTTGCATTACTATCCCACTTGTCACTATTTATGCAAAGGTAATGATATTTAACTTTACCCTTTCTTATAACATCTTGATTGGTAGGATATGGACTCATCATATGTGAGATATCACTTCTTATTCCTAATAATGCATTAAATTCCATCATAATGGAGCCATTTATAAAATTTAAGGAGATATTAACCCTAGAATTTTGAACAATTCCAAGATCATGGTGTTTTCAAGATTCCTACTCTTGAGCCTTTACCTAGCATTCCCTTTTGTGAGTCACAATGTTTGAATTTTCTTGTTGACTCAACCAGAGGTTACAATGGAAATCTCAAGCTCATTGGTAACATTCCTTCCAACCTTTTAGACTCTAATGATGATGAACCTAATGAGATTAACTTAAAGATCAAAACTTCTAATCTTGCACCTCATCTCATCTCATAACTTCTTGCTTCTTTGAAACCTCATTCTCATAAACCTCCCTATGATGACATTCCTATAGTCTTATCCAAGACTTGGCACTATATTTACCATGATTCTTCTAATTACAAAGTTACTCCAACTTATGTCATTGATCTTCATATGCTGGATTATGATGATGGCTATTCTTTAGATGATCCTTTATTAAGTGGTATTATCCAAGCCCATGATTTTAAGATTGTGAATTATTTTAATTCTTTACTTGAGTCTTTTCATGCATCTTATCATGTTCTAACATTTATATTTGTTGATTTTTGCATTTTCCTCTTTATCGTAGAGTAGATGGTATTGACACCTCCTATTTTTGAGGATCCCCATAAGACTATGCTCATAGATCATGCTATGATTTAAACTTGTCATTTTGCCACACCTAGGGTAGTCCTCTTTAAACCTTTTATTGATACCATCCCTGCTATAGTGGAGCCTATATCAGAACCAATTATTATTGCTACTTCCACTATTGTTAAGCCTACTCTTACTTCTTCCATTATTACTCCTTCTATTACACCTATTTCCATTCCTTCTCCATCACCACATTCTCATAGTGATGGTTTGATTCCTTTGCCTAAGATGGATCCTATGCCCACCAAATGGGCTGATGATCTATCTCTTTATTATTCTATGATTATTACACCTTCTCCCATGAGTGTTTCTCTTAAAAATAGTCACAAGCACATCTGTTACTTTCATGGGAAAAATAACCACTCTTATACCCATTATCATAAGTTTTGACAATATATTGATACCTTATATTATTCTTCCCCATCAATAGACACTACCATACCTCCCCCAAAATTCTTCTTGAACATATACCTAAGTATGGTGAGAGGTATTGTCTATGGAACCAATGCGACACACATCACACTGATCATTTCCATATCCTTTATCGGCATCTTAAGAACCATCTTATAGCTATTCTTGGACCTTCTACCATTCTTCCCATAGGTCATTCTCTCAAAAAGGCTCCCCCTTCTTCTCCCATAACTATACCTCCTATGGTCCCTTCACCACCTTTTGTACCTCCACCTATGGACCCTCATTCACCAACGGATCCTTCTCCATTGATGATTCTTGCATCTCTTGTAGATTCCGTTCCCACACATTCTCCTGACCATCCTTTGCTCAATTTCCTTCCTCAACATGTTCCAATTAGTATTCCTAATTTTTTAGTTGAGGATATTAGAAAATAAGTATTTGCCCAATATTTAATAAAGATTGATGAGACATTAGCAACAATTTGTATTCAGCTTCATAGAGATTTATCCGATGTCTTGGATAATGTGTGTGGATGGATTTAATAGTATTTATGAGCACATGCATGGTGCTTTCTCATTTATATTTGGATTGGATGTGTGCTCTAATCTAATTTATATTTTTCATTATATCATTTGACATTATGTCAAATTATTTCCTATCTTATATCATGTGATTCCTTCTTGTTATACTATAGTTATCTTATGTTTTTGTTTTACATTTCACATATACTTGTATTTTCCTTATCATTACTATTTTTCATTTATCATTGCTTTATTTTCATTTAGAGTTTTTCTCAAAACTCTTCCTTGTATATTCATGATTGTTTAATTTATTATCTCTATTTTTCACAGATAGTATCATTATGACTTGTTTATATCTACCCTATTCCTTTTGGTTATTATCTCCTTTTAGCATGTGATCAGTTAGTAAATAGTCTTTCCATTACTATTTCCTTTTAATGCTCCACCTTTAGATCTCATTTTTCCTTCTTCCTTTTTTTAAAAAACTAAGCATATACATGGTTGAGACTTGAGATCATATACTTGTTTATTATCAAGCAAAAGTGTCCTAGTCAGTCTTTTATCTTAGGTTAGCTTCCTTCAATCTTAGCCTACAACTCATTCATGTGTATCACTATCTCTCTCATGATTGATTATTCCAAGTCCATAAGGAGCATAAATATTAAAAAGACTTCAAAATAAAGTTAAAATTCAAATCATTTAAACAAAAGGCAATGATATCAAAAGGGAAAAATATTGAATATCTTAAATGTCAAATCACATTAAAGACATGATTCAAAGCACATCTCCTTCTTCTAGTTGAAAATCAAAATCCATAGTTGGCCTCATGATAGAGATGAGGTCCTTTGGGGTGTGGTAGTCCAGTAGATTAGAAAAGGATAATAAAAAAATCTTTTAGTGCTACCTACTTTCTCATGTAAGTACCCAATCTTTGTAATAGACTGAGGGCTCTATAAGGGGTCCTGAAGAGCGAGGAACACATCATGAGGAGGTAGGTCCATTTTATTTTTTCTTGTACCAATATACATTCATGAGTTGATTTTATTATCACACTTATCTACCTACAAATATTTGTATCTATAGGGAATAGGTTTCATTTTTACATAGATGACCACTAGTCACTTAGTGTCTTCTCATGTCCTTAGTATGCCTCTTGCCTCCTAAGGTCTTCTCATAAGATTCCTAAGTATTTGATTTTTACACTCCCATTTTTATTCCATTTCCTCATATTTCCTCTTGGGAAATAATTTTTTGCTTATTGATCACTCCCTATGGGGTTTCATTTATGAATTACTTTGTAAGATCATAAATAGGACCTGACATCCCTCACAAATTACCACCTTCTCCATCTTATTACCCACATCCCTTATTTACCATTGCTTATCCTTCTACTTACCAATCTTGATTTGGTACCCCTTGGGTTTTATTTTTTGTATTGTAGTTTAAGATCATGGATAAAACCCGAACCTCCTCACAAAAACAAATTTTTTCCAATAAATAAGTCACCATCCAGATTATATGTGTCAAGGAAGAGATAAGATTCGATTGATTATGAGGTTGCACATCATTGACATACTTCCCATATTTATATTTATTATGTTTTATGCTTACTTCATTTTATTTTTCCTTTTATTTTCTCATTTTCTGAGTGCATGTAAGATTACAACCATTTCTTGAATTTCTCATACTTCCCAACTTAAATTAGTATGATAAATTTAATACCAAGTTTTTGAAAATTTTATTACATTGTTTTCCATACTTCCCAATGTGATATTTAGTATGATTTTACTTGTTTTAATTTGGTGCAAAAATATTTTACATTAGTTTAAAAACAAATCCCTTTTTACCATCATGTTTGCCATTTCTTGGTTCTTTATACTTAGTCATTTTTTATGTTATTACACATTTCCTAGCTTGAATTAGTGTGTAGTGCATTTTTGATTGATTATATTTTTCCAAGTCTTTTCGCTTGTTTATTTTTAACCATGAATGTGTTTTTCATAATGCTAGAAAAGAAACCACATCACATATATTTATTATAGCATATACAACAAAGCTAAATAAATGTGCTAAAACAAAATATATCCAAAGAACCCACAAACATAACCGTCATAAATACAACATACACAACCAACACTAATAAGCCAAAATAATACATCATATATATCTCCAGTGTTTGATACAACATATACAATCATATATAAAGTCTCAAAACTAGGGCTAAGCTTTATCCTATGTATCTCATGGCCTAGCCACACTACCTACTGAGGCCTCAATATAAATCCTATGAATGATACACTATAATGAGGTAGTCTAAGATCTCAATAACTCTACCTATCCCTGTAGACATGCTATCTACACCTATGCCTATACCAACTCAGTCTAGGTCACTACATATGCCTGTATCAACTAGGTGTATATCGATATATATGCCTACATCATTTATGTCATTATCTCTAGATACACAACTCTCTCATCAGCTAGGGCCTACCAAGCTTACCTCTATCCTATACCCATATCTGTTGGTGGTTGTGCCCTTTCTCTCTACATATATATCTAGCTCATGACGTCTCCCACTAGTCTAAACCAACTTGCCTGAGTTGGGGTAGATGGTAACTTAGATCACACCAGATTAGTGCTGCCCTAATTAAGGACCCTTATCTCTCCTCCTCATCTTTAGGTATGCCCACAAAATCACACCATATGGATATTAGATCAATTTATTATCTCATAATATTTATCTATCACCAAAAATAACTTAATAAATAATTCAACCTTATTCATACCTAGTTGTGTCTCAGCTCCTATGGTTTGATCATCTACATGATTGCCTAACACAGTCTCCCTGTCTGTGTGGCCTCCTAATACCTCCTCTATATGTCATCTCTTTAGCTTGATCCCAAATATCATGGATTATGTCCATCTCAACCTACACTTGAGTAGTCTCTCTCTCATCTATCTCTCCTCTGGCTCCTCTTTTGACTTACCAAGGATGATAATGGTCTCTGCCCTCTCCTCCTACCTCCATTGATGCTGTGTCCTTGATGGATGTAGCTCATCTCTCTATAAAATTGGTGGTGGTGTATCTAGTATCTTCACTTCTACCTCTACCTCCTCTTTCTCTACCCCTCATCATGCCTAACCAGTCCATAGTTGCTCCCAATGTGACCTCAATATCAGTTTCACTATTAGTGGTTTGAGTCCCCTCTTCCCTCATGGCTCTCTCACCTGAGTCCACTACTCAAGCATGAGTATCAGTGTTGTTATATTAGGTAGACCCATCTACCCTAGCACCCATGACATTAGATGTGGCTCTTTCCACCATGTACAATGTCCTATCACCTCTCTCCTCTCTAATGCTAGTCTAACGATGTACCAAATCTCTTAGGTAGTCACTAGTTACTCCTATGGTTGCCATACTATGTCGATGTGTCTTATCATTTTTAGCACTGGCATGTGGGGCATAACCCCTACTACTTGGTCCTCCCTCCATCTCCTCACCTAAGGTGACCTATCATCAATTGCATAAGGCAACTCAACCAATCGATACATAAGAAATATCTCATATATCTATGTCGTTAGTAATATGATCATTATCATGGTCTTATGTCCTATAACTCACATCTCAAATAGATCATGAATAATATAGACCCAGATGATGGAGCCTAGATCATGTAATACTCCGTCCTCCAGTATGATCTTTCTTAAGGCTACCATGTATAGTGGTAGCTTGTCATTGAACTTATGATAGAGTACTCACTGTGTCACAAGGCCTATCAACACCTTATAGAGATTCAAAATTTGTTATATATACACATCATCCATACTCACTCTCCACCCTAAAAATATCATCTCTAAGTTTATAGCCCACATGGATAAGGCTCCCCTCTCTTCTATGTTGTTTGGTATCCTTATAATGATTGGTGCTCCTATTATGGGCAGTCCAAGGATGACATGAACATCCTCTAGTATGATATCCACCTTTATCACATCCCTATCCACCTCCCATCTAAAGGTTTTGGTTAATCATTCCTAACAACTAAGGAACATGACCAACACATCCACACTAAGGGAGATCTTGCACATATTTGATATACTTTTGAGACCCATGGCTACCAGTCTAGCTCTATCTCCATCTATCAACCTATCTAATAAATTTAATAACCAAGACACATCTAACAACCTCTAAAACCATGGCTATCTCTACAGTCAAGAAATAACAAAGGATGTATTAGTTCCTCCATTTCATGTATAATCAAAATACATTCTTTATACATTCTATTTTTTTAATAAAAACAAGCATAAGTTATTCATTTTTTTCCATTTTATCCTATTTTGGTCCCTCTTGCCCTTTTTTGGTCATTTTGGGTCATTCTAGCCCTCTTTCAACTTTTATCATGCTTTTTCATGTTTATTCTAGATTCCCTAGTCAACCTAGTTTGACCAAAACTTCCCTATTTTTGTCTTATTTTATCCTAAATTTATTATTTTCCCTCTTATCTTCCTCTCCCTGGTGTTTAGTTTCTATTCTAGCCCTTATCAGCCAACTAGACACCTTTGCACTAGGTGTTAGATTGAAAAATACACTAGGTCAACCTATACCTACTAGGTTGACCATATGGATTTTGACCTTGATTCAACCTACTAGGTCAACCTCGTCAACCTAGTAGGTTTAGTGTGCTGATTTAGTATATTTTGCTAAAAATGTGCGTTTTTCTTATTTTTTCCGTATTTACTTCAAACCCACTTCTTGTCTTCCTAGTTTCTACACTTAGAATCTAATTTTGTTTAATTTTGACAAGTATAAATTCTTAAAATAAAATTTTGCTCAAAATTCACTTAATTCAATAAAATTTTTACAAACTGGTTTGAGATCCCTAATTACATACCTATAGTGCACCTGCTATAACCTCTGGGTGTCCTCTCCATCTAGCATGTCATTCCCTCACCATCCTAGCCTTGTTTGGTCTCAAAGATCTATTTTCTCCTTTCATAATTTAAAATGCAAAATGAATTCTCTTTTTCCTATTTAAAACCACTTTTTAGCAATTCAAATTCTTCAATTATTTTCCTTCAAATTCTTTGTTTTGCTTCTATCTTTGTTTCTGCTCATCCATTTTACAAACTGTAAAATGAATTATATTCATGATAATGTAGAGATTATTTTAAACTATACTATGCCTATCTTCCAAAAGTTTTATTTTTTTTGTAGTAACTTCTATAGGTTTGCCTAGTGTGTTTTACACTAGATGTCTTCATTTTCTTATAGTCTTCTTCTTTATCTAGAACATTAAGGTAAGTTAAAAGTATGTTTTTTCAATTCTATCCTTTCATTTATATTATTTTCTACTTACTACACCATTCTTATCATTAGCATTATGTGTTATCATGTTCTATCTTCGAAGCACCATCCCATGTTGCACTTATGTGACACATGATGAGTTTTGGCTAGGGCATATGTATACACATAATATTTTCAAAATAAAATTGATTATTGACACTTCGTATCTTGAAAGAACCTATTGAGTCTCAATCTATTTGAGTGTATACCTTAAGGGGTACACTAGGAAATGGGTGGGTAGACCATCGGTGCTTCATAAGATTATTGTTCCTTTTTCCACTTGCCATCCATACTCTAGTCTCCTAAAACCTTGAACCCTAAGCTTATTTCTCTCTTTCCTATCTATTACAGTCATTTTCATGCTTTATTCCTTCATTTTTTACCTTGTTACCCTTTTGTCCTATTCAACAAACTAGGTAGAACTGGTCAACCTAGTGTGTTTAGGGACACTTTAGCTCTTCTAGCTTGTTAACCTCGCATCTAACCTAGCACAAACCTAGTGAGTTAGCTCGAAAATGTGATAGGTCAATCCGATCAACCTAGTACAGTCAACATGTTTGAAAGTTTTTAGGCAAGTTACTACTATATATACAAGGTAATTTACCACCATTTTAAAAGAAAGCAAATAATTAGGTGAATAAGTGCAAATGAACTTTTACTTATTGACCATTCTACTTGAGGGATAAAGCTTTAGGGTTTAATACTTTCTTTAGAGATCTAATCTTGTGGAAAAATCTCTTAGATGCTTAGGTAGGTCATGTAGCCTAGAGCTGATTTATCTTGGTTATCCTTAAAACCACAACAATCTCTTACAAATCACCTTGGCCAAGGGAGATATTGAGTTTTAGTAGGTTCATCTTCAAAGGTAAGTACTCCTAACTTTATTTCTCCTTTATAAGAGTAGATAGATAATACAATATGTATTATTCTCTTTCATGTATTAGGATTTTGTATACATTGATGTGAGTATATGTCTCCTATACATGCTTATTTTAGTTTTTATTTATTTGTTTTGTTCTGACCCCCACTTTGTGCCATAAGCTTTGGTGCACACTAGATTAGTTTAATTTTCTTTTTATCATAATAGTTTACTTTATTATTTATTAGCATAAGTGAAAAATCAAATCATAGGAATATTTTAGGGTTGTTGTGTGATTGTGTTATAATTTAGGCTTTGAAACCCTTCTAGCATGATATGTTGTGACAAGTGATACAAGTGATCTCCTGATCAAGTTTAGTAGATCCTCATATTGGTCATGCTCTTTCTTAATAAGTGTATACCCAATCAGAAGTGTAAGTCTGCTCTATCTTATCTGATCCAAGATTAATTCACGTACATCATGTAATTTAAATTACATACAAAGATAACTCCTCATCAAGTGAAAGGACCCCCTCTCTACCCCCTCAAAGTCAATTGGAAAAGAAGATGAGGAGATGGAAGAAACTTGGCCTCAGTGATGCTACTATCAAGAAGGTGCAAGAGCTGGAAGAAAGAAGAGAATAAATGATAAAGGTCAATATGTCAAAATAATCCATTGAGATGGTCAAGGTCAAGGAGTGTAGGAGAGAAGGGGAGAAATGTAAAGCATGAGATTTGAAAGGGAGAAATGAAGAAAGGAAGGAAGGAGGAATAGATGAAGATCCCAATAAAGTAGAAGAACTTAGAGAAATAAGAACCTTAGGCACACCAACTAAAGAAGAGTTAAATCACAAATGTAAGGGCATGGGCCTAGACTAAGATCACATTGATGTAGTTCTGGAGTTGCACTACAAGTGAGAGGCCATGAGGGCCAAGGGCATGAGCCAAGCTAAAATTGATCAAGTAAAGGCTGAGGAGATAAGGGTTGAAGAGGAGAATACTACCAAAATCATTAAGAAGAAAAAGATATAAATAAAAAGGGCCTAGAAGGAAAAGGAAAAAAAGGAGAAAGGAGAGAGGGTTTCTACTATCATGAAACCCTTTAAAACCAAGATTGTAGAGCTGCTTAACACCCACACCAACCTGGTAGAAAAATCTACAAAAAAGGCACACCCAAGTACTATAGGGGTACCTAAGGACAAAGAAGGTGATGATGGTACCTCAAAGGGGAAAATAGAGAAATAAAGGGAAGAGTAGGTTGGCATAGAGAAGGGTCCTATAAAGGTTCATACCAAGGAGCCTTAAGAAGAATAAGTAACAATGGGGAAAAATCCAAGGAGGAACCCCTACAAAAACAAGATGATGAAACTAATGTTGAGGAAAGAGAAGAGGCATACAAAATGGATAAGTCTAATGAAGAACCCCTAGTAGAGCAAGAAGAAAAAGGAGAAGAAGGAACTAGAGAAAGCACCAGTGCCAACAAAGAAGAGAAGGAGTTGGTCAAGGAAGACGAGTATGAACTGAGCTATAGGGAAAAATCATCGAGGGAGTTCATTGAAGATGATGATTTTTACATGTTCGAGTACACACACCCTAAAAATGACACAAACCTAAGGCACCATCAAGTTTTTGGGCTCTTAATTACTACATGGATGAGCCTCAGCTCAAGGTACCATAGAAAGCAATATAAAGTGATAAGAAACTTGAAGAGGGGAATGACTAGTAACTTGTAAATCTAAGGGATACGAACCCTGTAAGGTTGACTAATGCCCTTCTTAAGATGGCCTTTACAGTAGCATGCAAGAACATCACCAAAAATGTTCATACCAATAAGTGAAAATATATAACATAAGAGGCAGAGGAAGAAATAAAAGCAATGAAGCTCAAACTCTAGTAGCTGGTTGAGCACATCAAAGAAATGGAGCCATCTTTTTTGGATGGTGTTGATACTTTAGAAATGACAGAGGTTGATAAGGTTTGCGCACTGGTAGATCAAATTCTCCCCTAGATGAAGCCAATGCTAGAGTAATAAGGAGACCCCTATGAAGCCATCAGAAGAGAGCTAAAGAAAAATATTGATGTGGTAGAGGACCTCTTTACCAAACTAGAAGAGGGCATAAAATAAGTGGATTACATATTTTACAACTTCACTCAAGCGTTAGTCATCAATGCATGCCTTCAAAAGGAAAAAGAAGATAAAGACACTTTGATGATGCATTATTTCACTATGAGAAGGATTGAGGGTGCCCAAGTTATGTCACAGGTCAACACCTTAAGTACCTATCTAAAAACCCAGGATCAAGACTTGGAAACACTTTTCTACACCTTTCAGACAAAGGCAAATGAGAAAGGGGTCATATTAGATGGTAGGGTAAGAAGGGAAAAGGAGAGGTTGGAAGCCTTCAAGAAGGAATTGGAGAACTTAGATGTGCTCACACTTGAGGTTGCATTAATAAAATCAAATGGAACCATTGAAGAAATCAAGCTCACCATTTAGGGCTTTGAAGACTTCAAGGTAGAACTGCAACAGTGTGCACCCAAAGTTTTTGTAGCAAAGGTGTTGAAAGACTAGTTCATGGGTGGACTAGAAATTTTGTATGGGGTAATGTTGGGCCCCTTTTTGTGATACCTAGTGGACCATTCCAACTTATCACATCTCAACATGAGGTAATTATTGTAAATGATTGCTCTTTTGGTACTTTTGGCACTAGCTAAAAGAATCTTCAAAGATCTTATACCAACTAGCAGGTAGTTGCTTAGTGCCTAGGTTTTAAGGGACATCCCTTTGAGTAGTGCACATGGAAATTAGAGAGAATGGGTATCAAAGTAGTGAAGTCAGTGGAATAATGACTCCTAGTGTTATCTCAACACCCAATTTTCACGCATATGACTTACCTCAAAGATGCTCCCCTGCCTATAAAAATAAGCTTGAACTTGAAGAAGAAGAGATGAATTAGCTTAATGAAGCTCTACAAAAACTAAGAATGCCATTGGTATAGTTTGAGTTAGTATGGATACTAAGAATAATATGCATTGTAGCACCCAAACTCATCTATGAGCCACTAAGCATAAGTAAGTAGGAAATGAGTTGATGCTCTATTTAGGTTATGAATTGTACTTTGTTGATGAACTTTGATTTAATAGAAATGACATTGCATATTTACTTAGTTGTTTATCCATTTCATATAGTTTAACATTGATTGTATGATTTTGACTTAAGTTCTATATGAGTAATGGCATAATTTCCATTTTTGAATGTATTTTGATGTAAAAGTCTATTCCAAATCTCTAAGGGCATTGTTGTGCTATATAACAGCTTTGGTATACTTGTAAAATTGACTAAGTGTTAAAACTGACATATGTCGAAGCCCTAATAACTATGCCTATAGTGCTAACTTGAAAAATGAGCACCTAAGAAAAATCCATTCCCTTGATTTGACTAAGCACCCGAATGACACTTAACTTTTCTATCCTATGGCTTGTGCCATTAAGAAGTATAACTAGCCATAAATGAACTTGCACCAAAAGACTTGTGCCCTTGAAAGTTGTGTAACTAGTCCAATATAGACTTTTTCCACTATTACTAGGACTAATTCCATTAAATATGCTTTCGCCTCTTGATCTTATCTAGAAAAACACATGCCAATAAATTGCCTAAGCCCATTTCATAAATGACTAAGTCATATTGAGACTAAGGTTGTGCCATGTTTCAACTAGCCCAATGCGGGCCTTGATCCTTTCACTGCTGCACTTCAGGGGAATGCACAAGGCTTGTGCCTTGTGTGAAATTGATGCCAATAGAGTAGTACATTTAAATGTTGTGTGCCACAGACTTTTACTACACTTGTGCCTAGTTGTATCAAGTAAAAAATTGACTTGGATTGATTGCTAAGTATGTGACTAAGTACATGAGATAAACGAAGAAACTTTTCTATAACACTTAACCAATTTGATAATTCCTCTATAATATGGTTGAGGTAGTTAACATGCTTGAATTATTTTTTCATGATAAAAGATAATTTTACCATTGTGAAGCAATCAAGACCTATGAAGCTAAAGTGTTGGTGTAAGATATTTATTTTTTGTATATTTAGGAAGTTTATCCCACATGTATTTAGATGTTGGATCTTTGCCTTTCTTCCACCTATTTTGAGGAATTTAATCCCACATGCATAATATGGTTATGATTCTCCTAAATTCCACCTATATGTACATCCTTTTGTAAGCTTTATTGATATGGAATATTTGGAGTCTTTTGGATTGTCATGAGCTACTTAGCTAAGGTTTGTGTAAGTTATGATCTATGAAAACTTTGAGAGTTGTGAAAGCTATGAGCTTAGTGAGCTGTACGCTTCGAGCATTTGTTATACAATCCATCTCCATTTTTGAATAAATCTATTACAAATTCTACTCATTTCTTGATTTATAGCTTTAAAATATTTGTGTGTTCGATATTCTTGTCATTAGTCTTGGATGTACATTCTTGGGTGAATCTTACATGATATCAAAGCCATTCCAATAGTCATTTGCTATTCAAATCTTGTGGGATCTATTAATTGGATTCTTTCTATTTTTTGATTTCAATTTTCAAGAGTTTGGTGGGGTTTCTAAAAAAATTGTGTAGATATTTACAATTGATGTATCTAGATGAAAACAAGACAATAATATTAGATTTAGAGGGTGAAAAAACCTTAAGATTGGTTGTAAATATGATCTCGTTTTGTCACAGCCATTTTTGGCAATTTTTGGAGGGTTTTAGATAATTTTCTTGGCTTTTGCACATTTCCATACCATCAGAGTCTTCAATAAAAAGATGGTTTTTGAGCTTTTTAGATTACCAAATTGATCTTTGTTAGTTTTGTAGAAGGCCAAAATGATTTTTGTAGATCTGGATTCTTCTTTAAGCCATTTCTTGCCCTTAACTATTTCTAGAAATTTTTGGAAAAACTTGTAAATTTTAGGTGCTACTTTATGGATTGTGACTTCGTGACTTACTTAACTACCACACCATCACATTTCTATGGGCCTATGAGCTAGAGACCCTATCTATATGTCCCTATCTAAAGTGCATGCATGAATACATATTTGTAGTTAACTACACCCACAAAACTATGGGTCTAGAGGACCCACCTACCATCCTTAGATAACATAAATGTGTGACCATGGGTCTTCATTTATGCATGAGCTTGGACATGCAGATGATCATGAATCCAAATCTATGCATTTGAGGGACCTATAGAATGAATTAAAATAACATGAAGGCATGACCATGGCATTTCATCCTTGCATGAGACTTGCTCTAGGGTGCCCTCTGCAACCAAAATTTGGCCTTAGCCCTTAGTCATATGGGAAATTAGCCCTTGATCATGCCCAAACCATGGGGGTTTATCACAACTATTTGCATACCAAAATTTTCTCAAATTTGTGCATCTTATTTTTCCAACCTTATTGCCACCAAATTTTTCATGCAAGAAGATTTTCAAACATGTGTAACTTTTAATCAATATCTCATATTTGAGGGCCGTCTTCTTCAAAAGTGCTAGTTTTTAAAGCTCTACACATTGGTGATATTTTTGGGCCTTATACATCCACTTTTTTCACATGTTATACCTCTTAGAAGCATTATTCTTAGAGCCGAACTTCTTTCCAGTTTCTTGTACTTATACACTTACTACTCAAGACATATTTTGGGTTGTGCCTAAAAGTGTGTTTGTATTTATAATTTTATGGGGCTGTCACTGATGATAGTTATGAGGGAATATTATGTGGTGTTATATATTATTTGGTATTTCTTATGCACATTCCCATTTTATATATTGTGTTGATTCCTACACTTACTACTCATTTGGATGCATTCTCATTTGTGCCTAACATCCTCGTCATGAACATGCATTATTCTTGTAACTAGGGGTCATTTCAATTATTTCATGCAGTTATGCACTTCTTTGGTGTCTTTTCTCAGTCATGCATATTTCACTTGAGAGACACTTGTGGGGGAAAGTTGATTCGATGCCAATGGTTCTTCTTGGAAAGACCAACTATGCTTCTTCGCATGCTTACATGAAACACTTGCTCATAAGAAAGAATCATAATCCATTCTTGTATGGAAAAATTATTGCTCTCACTAATCTTGTTCAATTCAATAAGTGGGATAATACTTGTGATAAGGTTTTTTGTACCTTATTGTTACATATTTTTATGGATCTTCATTTCCATGAGGAACATACAACATATACTTGCACTATTTGAAGCATTCTTATGTCTTTTTTTAAAGATCCTACTAAGATTTATTTCAATTCTCCTCCTCTTTATATCATCTCTTTAGATACTATTGTACTCTCTCCTCCTACTCCTTATTATGATGTCACATCCATGGTGGATAGTGCTCTTCCTTCAATCGATCCACCATTAGAGGACAAGATTCTACATGACCTCAGTTATCCTACTATGGATTCAAATTTCATCCCTATTCTAGATGTTGCTCTTCTAGAGCCTTCATAATCTTATGCTCAGAGGAGTATACTATTTACAATGAGATTACACCTTATGAGAGCATCGATGACTCTTCTCTTCCTATGGATATTTAGTTTGTAAATTCATGTGATTCATCTAAAGTATTTTCTTCAACTTTGAGGGTTATTGAGTTATGATCTCCACTTTCTATGGAAATTATTTATATGAATGTTTCATTTCATTCTTCATCAGACTCAACTATACTTGATGACACTTTTGAGCCTATTAGTAATCTGACCTATCAAGGACAAATTGTTATCCCTATCATACAAATCTTTCCTAAAACTGGTCATTAACCCTTTATAGCTAGTCAAACCAAGGAATTGTAGAATAAAATAATTAATTTTGGTAAAAAATGTAAAAAATGGATTGTAAATGGGTCGTTGTCTTTTCAAAAGAGAATTTTCAAGTTTAAATATGCAGACAATCCATGCACAAGGGTCAATTTTGAGAGAAAATTGAGCTTTTTGAGAGCTACAGGTGGTTTCAGGACCTCAAATTTTGTAGACAAGGTAATAATGAATTGAGTAAAATTATAATTTTTTTTATGGCCTTTGGATGAGAGGAGATACTTTTTGTTTAGTAACAGTCCTTAGCATGTTGGTTGGAGATCGCCATTTTAGCATGCATCATTATGGGGTGCCATAGAGTTTTCTAAGTCTAGGTAAAATTTTGAAAATAATGAGATGATATTATTACATCATAATCAGATCTTTAAAGAGTTTAAAAACTCTAAATTTAAGCAAACCATGCTCATATAGGCTTTTGTAAGCAAATAGGTATATAGGCCAAAAAGGGTTTTTTTGAATTTTCAAAAAAAATGTGCTTTTAGAGTGTTTTGATAGCATGGTACATACCCCATGATAATATTTTTAGGCATTGGGAAGTAGGTGAAGAGTTATTTTCATTTTAGTGATTTTAGTTTTTGTAGTTGTAGGCACCCTTCCAAGCCTCTTGTTCAGATGCTAATATATTTCATCACATGTGGAGTTTGGATGAACACTCTTAGTATTTTTTGAGGACCCTTATTTAATTATAATTAATAAACAATTTATACTAGTTAAGGGGTTGTGATTTATGAACAATCGTTAAGAGTGTAGGTAACCCAAAATGTAGTCAAAAGCCCACAAGCAGATTTCTCCATGTGGTAACTTTTTATATATTTTGCATGGGAACCCAATATTTTTAGGGATGTTAGGGGGGTATATGTGATACATATAAATGGAAATATTTTGGGATTTTGAGGTTTTACTTCATGAACCATCATTTTGAAGATTCAACTTCAAAACCCTCATAAACCCTCAAAAAATTAGTTTTCAAAAAAGTTGATTTTATTACCATAAAATCATCATGGAGAAACCTAAAAAATTTTCAATTAAAATTATAGAGGATTCTATAAATGTCAATTTTATGCATAGATCTGTACGTATGAGGGAATAAATCATGTTTTTTGTGGAAATAAATATGTAAAATAAAGTACATGATAGTTAAATGAAATATAATCAATGAAAATCAAATAATAAGATTTTTATTCATCTTAAAATATTAATTTGGTTATAAATCATCTGAGAAGTGTCTTAACCAACTTGATCAAAATGGCCATTTTAGAAGAAAATAGAGCAAAATAGGCCTAGTCAACCCTATTGACTGAATGGCGAGTGTTTTCTCATCAAAATTACATATCTTGTGATGAGGAATGTTGTTGAAAGTCTATTTAATTTTTTTTATAGGTTTCATGGCATATTTATATAATTTTAATGGAGTCCAATTGCATAGATTGGCTTCTAGGCCTATTTGGTCTAATAGGCCTGGTTGGTCAAATGGTTAACTTACAAAATGGCATTGAAAATATATCAAATGAATTAATTTTGGAGTTAACATGTGATATATATATTTTTTAATTGAATATATAATTCTCAAGTCAATCTACAAGTTCCAATTCATGCAAGTTGAGTTCAAGTGGAAGTTGACTAGGTCCACATCTCTTTGGTTGACTAGTTTCATTCATCTCCCATGCTTTTCATGAAAGATAAGGACATTAAATAACTTAAAATAGCTTGAAATATGGAGTTATATTTTAAATTATGGTGTTATTTTCATGCAAGGAAGGTTGAGAAGTCAACATGGGCCCACCACTTCTCAATTCAACGCCAAAGTAAAGGTCATGTAAATTTTTAAAGACTTGGAAGAATTGAAGACTTTGTTTAATTTTATAAAATGAATTAATTATTGAGGAATGGTGTGTATTTCATGCATGATTATTTTTAGAAGTTAAAATGGGCCCACCACCTCCAATTATATTCCAAAATTTGAAGATCATGCAAATTTTCATAGAGTTTAGAGATTTTGATAAATTGTTTTTTGCATTGTAAAAAGATTAGGTTTTGAGTTAACTAACCAAGACTAATCCTTATATAAAATGAACACCACTTTGGATTTAGGTTATTTTTAAACATATATATTATATTTTTCAATCCATTATTCATTAATTCCTAATGCAGAGAATAAATTATAATTGACACCATTTTATCAAATAAAAGAAGATTTTTTGCATATGGTTTTGGAGCATAATAGAGTGTATTTTTGACTATGTACCAGCATACAAGTGGCATATACTTAGCCTTTTTCAGGTTCTTTACAAATATAATATGAAAATATCATGCTCTACAGGTCATTAAAATATCTAGGATTTTAATTTGCTTTGCAAACTTCTTTTAGGCCTTCTTTTGAAACACTGATGTTCAGGTTTGAATGAAGATTTTTCTTTCAAATTCATATGTGTCTTATTTAGTTTCAAAAATCTTTCAGAGAATACCAATAATTTAGGTGAATCAATCCATTAAATAGGATTTCCTATTTTAGTTTCTTTCTCCCTTTTCATCCCAAAAAATCAAAAGTAGATTAGTTTTAATAGATAAATCTTAAGGGAATCATCCCTCTCTAGAGGTTATTCTCAATATAGAGTCACCCACAATCTAATAAGATCTCATTATATCAACTAAAGAGAGGGTGTTACTTGAACATATTCAAATAAGGTGCACTCCAAAGTGATAATAGAGCTTAAGCACATTTTTAAGACTAAGGACTCTTTTTTTGACACAAATGACTACAGTAGTGATGGTGACTTACCTCTGCTATTTCCTTGTCACCTTCAAATTATATTGAGGAGTTAGTTTGTGATCCACATAACTTTAGTCCACTTTAGACATTATAGGGCGTAGTTATATTTATTCAAGACTCATAAAAAATTAGGTAGTCTATCACATAGTTATAGGGAATTTTATAGTCCTTCATAGCCTCTACTTTTATTTCACCATCATTGCCTAGAGTAGTTGGCCCTCTTACTATGCATGGGGAGTACAGTTCATTGGTTAGAATTATATTAGGCACTTGGTGGACCCATTAGCTGTTATAGGGTGATCCACTCTTCATTGCACCTACCTATGATAGGTTCACTTAAGTGGCATTACATTTAGTTCTTGTGCATGATCTTGCCAAACCTATGCCACAATTTTGTTTTAGATCCTACTCAAAGTGTTTTTTACTATTGCCTCCTTAATTTTTCACTATGGAATGGATAGATTTATAGTACACCATTTGTGTTCTTCTTTTGGCAAAGGAAAGAAACATTGTTGAATGCAGATGGATCTTCTTTAGTCTTTAGGTAGAGGATCTTATCTATGATATTCATCATTTTACAAGCTCTACTATATGCAACTTTAGCATCTTCAATGGGGACTTCTCAGTCATATTATCTCTATGTGCTTGTTTTATCTTATTTATAGACACATTCTTAGTTGTGCCCAATTTCTTTAGAACATGCACTATTTCTCGCTTTGCTCTCTTTTAGGGGAGGCTTTTTTTTCCTACAAGTTTTCTCCTTTTCCCCATTTTATGGGAGTTACATTATACTTGGATAACTCATCAAAAATTATTTCCCAGACCCAATTATTCTAACCACCTACACTATGTTAAGGGGGGTGTTGATGTCGGATTTTTCCCACTATGTGGTTTTACCTACATGGTCTATTTAGCTTACGCATGTTATTATAAGTCAATAATGAAAGTTTATTCCACATGCATGAGGTTTCCTAACTTTCACTTGTAAATTTACGTTTCCTATTGCTTTTATGGCTAATGTAAAGTATTCTTTCTACAACATCTCTTTGGTGAGACAAGTTTCTACCTCTTGAGGGTTTTAAAATTTTATGTAGGTTCTCCATATAGGTTCTCTGTGCAAGCTTTACTTTTCACTTTATCTTGGCATCATCTGACATGGTATTAAAATTCTAGGTGCTAGTAACAAACATTGTTTTTTATGTTATTGTTAATATTTGAAATCATGAGTTGATTATTGTGTTGTATTCTCTATCAACTACTAAGAGGTACTCTATGGATCAATGTGTTTATCTATAGTTTTCCTCCTGTTTGCATGTACTGATACTAGGACAATCAAGTTTAATTTTTTAGGTTTGAATTCTAGTTTTTTAACCATTGTTTTAGGCCAAGAATTTATTTTAATAGTTTTTCCATTGACAACTCAACTAGTTTTCTCTCCCCAAGTCTTTAATCAAGGTTTCTAGTCACGTTTTTGTAAATCTATTTTTTTAATAAAAATGCATGTTTATTTTTAAACTTCTCTTAAATTGTAAACAATCATTCCAAACCATTTCTAGGTTTTGTGTGCCTCATTTTAAGATTTCTATATCATTTTTAAATTTAAATTTTAATAAGAATTGAAAAAGTTATTATGTTTTCAACAAATGATACTATTCACAAAAATGGGTTTAGAAAACCACCTTCTTTGGTAAATCATAGTTTTTCCATACAATTTGTGATTTTTAGATAATAAATGTGGTTTTGTCAAATTAATAGATTTGAATTTATTAAATTGGAAACATAATCATGGTGGGGCATGGGAGTTTTTTATTAAAAATAATATATTTTAATGTTGAAATATAAGGGAGATATTCATTGTTATTTTGTAATATTATTCTAAACTCATTAGTTAAAGACCAGAGAGTGAGGCCCAATTTGGTAGGAGGCCAAACCCCTTCATATACAAAAAAACTTTATCTTATTACTTATTCTACATTCCACATATGGATCACTTCTTTTACTTGGAGATCATCATTCACACAATGGAGGTCGACTTCATCAGGGTGATGAGACTTGTTATCGAGTAGAATTAGTTTTCTATTTTCTCTTTTTTTAAGGGGGAGAGTTTTTCCTAAGGATTTTCTCCTTTTATCCACTTTATAAGAGTTTATATGTACTTCGGTTCCTCATCATGCTTCATTTATAGGACCTAATTCTTCTACCCACCTAAGTTATGCTTAACAAGGGCTATTGGTATAGAATATTTATTTTCCTATAATTTAGCTTACCTAGTTTTTTTTGTAAATTTAGGAAGTTTATCCCACATATATTGGGATGTTGGTTCCTTGATTTTATTCAAAATATTTTTTGGAAATTAGTCCCACATGCATGATGTGGTTGGGATTATCCTAACTTCCACCTATATGTACATCCCTTTGTAAACTTTATTGATATGGAATATTTAGAGTCTTATGGATTATGGTGAGCTACTTAGCTAAGAGTTGTGTAAGTTATGAGCTATGAAAACTTTGAAAGCTATGAGAGATGTGAGCTTAGTGAGCTGTAATATTCAAGATTTTTTATACAATGCATCTCCATTTTTCAATAAATTTATTACAAATTTTACTCATTTCTTGATTTCTAGCTTTAACAGATTTGAGTGTTTGATCTTATTATCATCGATATTGGACATTCATTCTTGGGTAAATCTTATATAAAGGTGTATATTATTAAAATTTAAAAGCACTAAATATAATTAGAGAGTGAGAGTTATAGATCACTCTCATTTTAACTTCCATATTCTATGATAGGTGTTGTTGAACCTTGAAGTAGAAGATCCTCGATGTAACATCTTTAATCTACACTATGTATGACAATTCTATGAATTATAATGATGCTAATGGATCTCATGACATAAATAATAATGAAGTAGATCAAGAAAGAGTTGAAATAAAATCTCACTTTATACAAATGATAATGGATTATCATAATCAATTAGAGGACATATTTCTTATTTTAAAAGGAATGCAAAAGAAAAATTTAGATAAGGAATCTACACTTGAGTATGAACATATTATAAATGGATCTATGAATGTTTCTATTTCACCTTCTAGAGGTTTTCATTCTAAATTAGGTTGTGAATATAGTGCTCATATTACTCTTACTCTTTTTCCTCCACATACTATTTATACTAAGGTTACTTTGACTATTCCTTCATTTCCTACTACTTCTTTTGTGCCTCCTACTCTCTCTAGACCTTCTATACCTACTTCTCAAGTTATTTATTTGGGTCATGATATTGGTCAAAACTCTATAATGGATATTCCTACACATGATATTTATATTTTGGATTCTACACTTGTTATTACATCTCAATATTCATTGATTAAAAAATATATTCATGATATGCAAGTATAAATTCAACAAATTTCTCAAGGATATCAAACACCTAGTCTCACAATTACTTCTAATGAGATGTTAACAACCATTGGCTTATGAGGTATTTATATACTCTATGCCTAAAGATTTCATTATGCCTAAATTTTAAATATTTAATGGAAAGTGTGATCCTTCACATCATATTTTATATTTATATCGTTCATGTTTTGAATTTGTGCAAAAATGATCAATTGTTGACTAAGCTCTTTCATACAAGTGTCAAGGGTTTTGAATTTAATTGATTTTACCTAGTAACATCAGGATCCATGTGTTATTTCAATGCTCTGAATGATAGTTTATTAACTCATTTTTATATCAACATTAGCCAAAATTTCATGTTTTCATAACTTGCATATCTTAAACAAGGACCTAATTAGCTTATTAGTGAGTATGTGCATAAATTTAAAACTATGATTATGGCAATGTCTCACCAAATACTTAGTAGTGAGTTAAAAATTATTTTCACTAATAGTTTGATTCAACCTATCAAACACAAAGTCATGTTTGGTTTATATCCATATCTCAATGTGTTTTTTCATATGGTTCACAACTATGAGATTAAACTTTTAAAGACCAACATGCTTAAATATGGGTCTAATGCCTCTAGCATTAGCAACCTCAAATATCAAGGTAAATCAATAGTAAAGGCTAAATCTAATGATGTTACTAATTTTAAAGATAAGAATGAGGCTAAATATTTGGTAAAAATGGTATCATTACCACCTAATCGGCTTGTTCTTCATTCCCAAGAGCATAGGTAATTTACAAGGTTATCAACAGTCATCACTAAGTGCTTAAACAATTCCATGAATTTAATATCGTCTATTTAGACACTTAAATATAATATTATACATTTATAAATGCCAGTCTTGACCTATATCTACCTCACATGACTTGTACATACATATATGGATATTATAAACCCTTATCTCCTATATGCTTTCCTTCTATGTGCTCGAACTTCCCCATTTGCTATTAGTTACCTAAAAATATTCCCTAGCCTATGCCTAACATGTTTATTATCATACTCATACTATATTCATATCATTAGATCACTATTCATGCAGATGAGACTGTTAGAACCTAGACACCTTCAAAATTATGTAAATGTCTAACTCTGATAGACTTGTCCCCATGCCAAACAATGGTTATTTTTCAAATTCATATTATATTTATGAGTTGGATTGTATGTTACACATTTTAGTGGTGCAAGAAATTATCTAAAAAGTTTTTTATAATTACATAACATGTGTAAGCCTATTTCCTTATATCAAAGAAACATCTATACACATCTACATAGTAAGAGAGACTACCCTATATTTCCCAAATCAAAAATTAGTCACATAGAGCAGGCCTAGCAAATTCTAAATCACCTAGGCCAAATAAAAATTTCCATTATCGAGTTTTGAAATCTAGATTATAAGTTGTGTTGTGAATAACACACTATATTTTTAAAATTTAAAATGAGGACCCACTTTAAGCTGAAAACTTCATGTTCATGTCTGATTTTGAAACATTTCAATCCAAGTTAAAGCAAATGATATTTATCTTAAGTTTATGTAGAAATTAAGTTTGTTTCTAAATTGTTCTAATAAGTTCTTAATTTCTAAATCTGAGTTTTATTTAAATGAGATCTTGATTTGATTCTGGACTAACAAAGCTAACTGATATTTGTCTAAGATTGTTTGATATTTTTAGGATTATTCTAACTTTACTGGGAAACTTTGCTAAAGCTTGCTTGATCCTACTTAGAATGGTTTTCATACTTGTGTGAAAATCTCTCTTGGCTACATGTATATTTCACATGTAAAAATTCATCAAGTTTAAGAATGGCTATGCAGTTTGATTTCCAATGGCTAAGTCTTAAGAAATGGAGAATATGCCACATGTATTCACCCAACTTCCTTGAAAATTATTTGAAAATGACTAAGTATTTTTATTTTGGAAGGAATCTAAGTTCATAAGGTTTGGAAACTTGTGATGATCTCACCTATCCATGGCTTCAAATAAAGATTCTAAGTCTACCTTTTTATCTAAGCATCTGAATGAGTGAGGACTATCTATGTGTCTGAATCTCACTCATCTATGACCTAAACACATAGGTATAATTAGAAAATTTCATAGGGCATATGGATAATTGAGACCACACCGCATGGCATGATATCCTTACTTGTAACCCTAGAAATAAACACAGTTCACAAAGTATCTAAATCAATAAGATATTATTACATGTCTCCATCCTATTTATCTACGACAACATAGTGAAATGCCTAAGTCTTAGAGTTATTTGGGAATATGAATGATTGAATACCATCCATGTGTCTTCATCACAGTCATTCAATCCTCATGCACAAATGAGAAAGTCAAATACTCTTTGAGTATCTAGATCAACAAGATCTTTCCACATGTCTCCATCCCATTCATCCATGTCAAAGTAGTAAAATGGATAAATCACAAAATCTTGGGACTAATGAGGAGGGGAAACATGTTTCTTATCAATCCCATGGTGGTAGAGTTGTTAGAGCCTTAGGAAGTCCTACACATCAAAGGTATCTGAGTTGTTAGAATTATCAAATAATGGGAATAATGAGGAGGTTCCACATATCTTCTATCAGTTCCATTGTGTCAAAGCCCTAAGAGGTATCATGCATTAGATGCATCATAATTTTTAGACTTATTAGATCCCAATACCAATGAAGATTCACCATGTGTCTTTTATTAGTAGCCAAAGGTGTTAGAATTGTTAGAGCCCGAAGAAGACCTAAAAAAACAAAGGGTACCATGTAACCACCCAAATGAGTCATAGAAAGGTATAATCATACTAGAATCATTGGTAGGATGCCATGTGTTTTTTACGTACATAAATGTATGTAAAATGATCAAGGCAACTCAATAGAGTTAGGAAAAGATGCAAGTTAAGCCCAAATCTTGTTATAAGGTGTCATGTGTACTTAGCAGATCTAGGTGGCTAAATCTGGTGTACAAAATGATAAATAATGAGATTCCTTACTACACCTACTTGACATAGTACATAGTGGGACAACTAATTTGAAAATGAGCCCTAACCAAACCTAAAATAATTCATAATGCCATGAGGGATAAAATAGGTGTGTGCTTGCCATGATACCCTCATTAATCAACTTAGGGAGTTGGCCCATGATCCAAAAACTAATAACATCCCATCACCATAACTAAATTGGATTAGGATCACATTTTAGAACATAACAAGTTAATTCTAAAATCAGAGGTGGTTGAGGAAATGGAGCCAATAACTCAAATTTTGATTCATGCAATATGAGCTACTAGATGCCATAATTATGGGATATTTTCATGGATCCATATAAGTCCTCAATGTAATCAAATTTACCATTATGTGCTCCTAGCTCCCTATAGTTTAGATCCAAATACAAATTCACTCTTGAGATTTTAGTACCCTCATAAATAATTATGTGCTAGTGAATCACAAATCCCAACCATGGTCATGTTGTCTTCCAATCCCAATCCAGACCCAGAGTTTTGAGATTACTCATTCCTAACAAGCTTGGTATAATTTAAACACTACACCAAAATATTTAATGTGATTAAAGATGTGTAAAAGCCTAACTCAGATGATGATGAATATGAGGTTGAATTATTAGATGAGCTTGAAAATATAGGGAAATTAGGGTTGCACAAAGCTATAGCCAAGCCTCAAGTATTCCCTTGTGATGACCTCTTTAGAAATCTATTGTGGACCTTCGTGCACACTTAACATGGCACTTAAGACCTAGTGTACTTCATAAAATCTCTGAACAAAATTGTAGATATCTTTGGGGATAATTTTAAGTAATTCTATAACCTCTTGGAGTAAACCATTATCTATGATAAAATAATAATATACGTGTATACCAAGACAAACGAAATATATGGGGTTTTCTAAGATTGGGTCATCAATCTAGATCAATGGAAAACAATATGACTTGAATGCTTACCCATATGCACCTTCTAATAAGGAGTTCATGTTGGGATACTCTTTTTGAATTTCTTATTCAGAGCCAATGATGTCATACATGTGAACATAATCTGGGTACGCCTACTAAGAATCATCCATAAAGGGAAAGAGGTCCTGGACATTGGGAGTGTGATCAAATTCAACCTCATCAAGATCATGGTTGAAGTTTGAGGATGGGTAAATTTTAAAAGTTATCATATATCCATAAAAAATTGAAGGTAACTCCCATGTAGATCTCTATTCAAGTTTTAATTCCTCCTATAATTTCTCCCTAGGCCTCATTTTCCATCACCCAAGGGGCCCAAAGTTTCAAATTTTACTAGCCAATTTATTGTTTTTTCCTGAACACCCCACTCTTAGGTTCTCTTAATCCTCAGGTTCATGTGACCCTTGAATATTGGTGAGTTGAAATCTTTTCTTGGATTTCCCCATCCATACTCTCTCCATTTGATCTGATGCCTCTTCCACCCCAACTTTTCACTTCCTTCCTTCCCTCTATTTCATCTCTTCTTCCTCCTCCTAGGATTCCACCTTCTACTTTTGTCTATACAATCCCATATTCCTCATATTCTACTTCTATAGGAGTTACTACATGACAAGTTTATACTAGGTCCTTTATGCCTTCAGGATGACAAAGGCTAGAGATGGTATTACATGAGGACCTAGAAGTTCAATGGTAATTTGACAAATAATTGGGATATATGAAGGGAGTCCTCACTCAGAGGTTTAATCAATAAAGAGACTTAATCATGTGGAGGATTGAACATGATTTGTTCTCACTCACTAAAGTAAGAATGCCACGTGGGAAGGAAATATTGTCAAGGATCTAATTTATATACTCTGGGCCACCAATGATCTCTTAGAAAATATAATGGAAGATATGTGGGAGTTGGTGAGAATGTTTTAATTATAGTAAGGAGTAGCTTTCAATCCAAATTGATTATATAAGTAGAAGCCCTCACATAATTATTTGATACTCTAGGAAAGGTGATTAAACATATCTCCATGAGTAAAGAGCACCTCTCATAATCTTAGACATACTTGGAGAGAATCATCTACATTGACAACAAATTTAAGAAACTCGTAGTGATCATCCACAAAGGGATGTTCCCAAAAATTAAATTCATGCCCCTAGTAAATCTTAATCTATACTAGACATATACTAAGAACAAGTGGACCTCTATCTAAGAATGATTGAGCATAGTGTAAACTATAATCGAGCCATTGGAGAAGAACAAATAATAAATCTTGGCATAATTTAAGGAGGTCAACATTTCTATGTTTTTCTACCCTAATGGCACACTACTAGATAAGGAGTTTGAATTCCACCTAGTGAAATTTGATTAGATAATGAGAAGAAAGGTGGTGAAGTAAAATCAAGTTAGAGTGAAGGTGATCTTGAAGCTAGAAACCTAGACCACAATGAATATTAGACAAGTGTGTGAAGTCAAGGTCTCATTGAAGGTCCCACTACAAGCCCATGAGTGAATGCTAGCCTAGGATAAAATTAAATTTTGTGAACCACCTATGAATCTTGAAAATCTATATAGGGAGAGTAACTTTGTGGTTGATGTGTTTCTAGTTAAGGAGACACATCCCAAACAATTGGGAAGTGGTCCCCCCAGATCCTTGATAATCTCTTCTCAACAAGCCCTGTGAATATTTTGTGAGATAAGGAACAAGTTATAATTCAATTGTAATAAAATCTTCAGGACATAATGGCCAATGGTATAACCTCATGATATTAGGAGATGCATCTCATTTATTTTCTATATATACTATTGTGTAATATTTTGATGGTATGGACTCTATTGTAAATAAAAGTTTTCAAATTAATGCTAATTTGGTTTCTCTATGTAAATGAATTTGGTTTTCATTGATGTCTTTTGATTTATTTTTACTTCAAATGGACTAATACTAATGCTAGAGAATTTTTAGCCATTATTTTTTCAAGGTTTATGCATTAATTAGGACAAGTTTGAGCTATTCTAGTTAAGTTATTTGATGTTTTCACTTTGTTTGAAATCTATTAAGATCTATGTGTGAATTATTATAAGAATGTTCATAATTATTCATAAAAGGCATCATTAAATAAATCATTCACCCCTTATCCTTAGACTCTTTCCCTATGTGACTAGAGCTTGAGCCATCATGAAACTTAGCATATAATTGTACAATTGTAGTTGACCACATTCTCAGTTCTTGAAGCTATGGTACTATCATTTATTTAGAAAGTTCCCTTTTCTACCATACCCTATCTCTCTTTTTATATGCTTTTGATGTTAGGTTATTCTTTTCCCCTTTTTATAAATTGTGAAGTGAAGTGAATTAGAGATCAATAATTTCAATTTATTGCAATCAATTTAGGTAGAAGTGTATAAGTTTTGTGTTAGTGAGAAAAATGGTATTATACCACTAGTGGTAGCACTACATCTAATAGAGATCTATTCCAAGAAAACTATTTAATGGAACCCAATACCTGTAGCTCATGCCAAGAATTATCTCAACAATAATCCTAAAATGAGAGAATGTATGTCCCCAAATTATTCCTCAACTTCACTCAACACATCTAACCCAATAGACGCATCTAGGCTAAATGAGATCTTAGACCAAATCATAGTTTGTTCTAGAAGGATCCCCCTTCTCATTGATTAACTAATATTTAAGTTATTATCCAACTTGAGAGTAACTTGGAGCCCATTATGTGGATCCCCATATCTTGATCTCATCCTAGATGACTGATAATATCCCATTCATAATTCCATATGAGAACTAGGTTTGCTGAAATTAGACCAAGACCTTTGGTTGTACCTACTAGATCATCCTATCAATTTTTACATAATAGACCTCCACCTATGGCTAAACCTATGACATGGTTGGCTGGGTCTTTGATTGACATTCCTAGATATGTCCATGACCTACCTAAGAAACCTAAAGGATACCTCCCAAGATTCACCCCCAGTGTGGGGTATACTATTGAGAAACATGTGACCTCATACAAAATTACTCTCAATATTTTAAATGTAGAACATGAGGACATTTCCTACAAAGTTTTATTATTCACTTTGATGGATGTGACATATGATTAGTTCTCAAATTATATTAAAAGTTCCATTATGAGTTGAGACCAATTTTAAAATACATTCCTTACCTAGTTTGGGTAAGTTATTGACCCAAGTGTGTTGTACCAACAATTCACCTACATCAAAAGAGATCCAAATGAGTCCATAAGGAATTTCAATGCTAGGTTTCAAAATATGTATATTGGATCCACTATGTTATACTGACCAAATGCCTAACTAGCCCTCAAAATGTACAATATGTGCTAAACCCTTGGACTACTATGTTCTTATGCATAGATCCTTTAGTAGTATATTTTATTCTAACTTATGATAAGGCCATCAAAGTAGATAGGCAACTAAACCCCAAGGTCTATTGACACTAGCCGTCCCCAATGTGTTTCTAAACATAATTTTTATGAATCCTCCTTTTTCCACTAGCCATAATGTACCCATGTCGTAACCCATATCAGTGATAAACCAACTTCCCTTGAGACATGTTGCACTTAATCAACCCCTAGGCTTATGTAGCCTTGTCAATAATGAAGTAACACCTCAAACTCATAATCAAACACTAGTCCCTACTATGAACAATGTCCAAATCCTACCCTAATATTCTACCAAGAATGAATTGGATGCTATGTAATGCATGGTATATAAGTTTAGAAATTACTTATTAGGCCTCTAAATATAGGTTGGAAATAATGGTGGTGATAATTTGAGCATAAAATTCACCTACCAGATATAAAATCATCCCCAAAACCATTCTAAAAACCAACTAAAGCCCTTACACAATAAGCTTCCTGAGATAAATGTCTAAGAATTGGCCCTGCCAAATTCATGTCATATGTACAACACAACCCAACATTGTGATCTTGACTGCATTGAATTCTATAGTGCATTCACCATTTTACAAAGAGAAATAGAGTATGAGTTAGTCCTAAATCACCTTAATGTCAATAATCAAGTTGAACCGCCTAACACTTTGAGGTCCATAAATACTACCATGGTGTTATAAACCTTGGATTTCCATAGCTAGGAGGACAATGAACCAAAAAAATCCACTAATGAGGTGCATGATTTCCAAAAATTCCAATGGAAAAACTATTATCTTAGGAACTAGACATAATAATAACCCTTTACCATGTCCAATATTCCTAACAATGGCGTAACCCCTCATAATCCAAGTGCAATAAATGATCATCCACCTCCAAAGGCTAATGATCCCAAGCCACCTAAAGATATCCAACCTACCACTAGCAAGGTTGGGTATAATATAATAGAGGACATGAAGAAGATCAAGGTAAACATCACTTTGCATGAGCTTACCTGGATCACTAAGCAAAAAAACCTCCTCCTAAAGTCCTTGATGTGATCATAGGAATCCATGAAGAGAGGTTAGTAACATTTTAGTTCAAGTAACAAAAAATTCAATAAACATACTAACACTTACACTCCAAGCCTAGATCTTAGGGGTGAGCTTAGTTAAGAAAAGACAAATGAAAGCAAAACTAAAATGAAAAAGATAATGAATCTTTTACCTTCTTTGGGAGCTCTAAATGCATTATTGAGTGGCTTGCTCAACTTTTGCTTCGATGAGTCTTTGGAAATGGAGGTTGTGTAACTCCTTATCTCCTTGGCACCATGGCTTGTGTTATGGCTTAGATCAAGATTTTAATATTATAACACTACTTTAAAAGCATTTTTTCACTATAAAACTACTCTTTTCAATGCTTTGAAGTCATTTGTGTATGATAAATTTGCACTGAAATAACTTCAAATTCAATAGGCAAGGTATTGTATTTATAGCAAATGGATTTAACCCCAACCTAAGGTGAGTTAAGGTGGATTTTAAACATGGAATGAGTTCAAACCTAACCTAAGTGAGTCAAATATAACCCCAGTAGAGTTATTAGTTGTCAATTAATCATGATTTATAATGAATAGGCATGGGTCTCCAAAATGAGATATTTCAGGATATTTCCTAAGAGCTTGCCAACTCACAAAGGTTATGATGAAAGGATAGGATATTTGTATTTTTTAATTTCCATTTTTTAGTTATTAATTAATTTTACATAGATAATTCATCTAGGCTCTTAATTTGGTTTAGCTTGTCAATTAATTCTAATTAGCTATTTAGCTCTTTCAAGATTTGATATTTGTTCATGTGCCCCACTTAATAGGTCCATAGGCCAAATTGACTATTGTGATGTTGCAAGGTGTTTAGGGATGAATCTGTGAGAGGTTATTGTTACATATGATAGTATACCCCAATTAGGATTGTCTCAACATGATTTTAAGCTTTGATGAATGATGCATAAGCAAATTTGGGATGTTTAGTGATTTCTAGGCTTAATTTTCAATGGTTGGTAGGAATCTATCTAAAGTCTAGCCGAAGGCCAGTTGTGGCTAGTTTTAGGTGTCTACAATTTTCCCATATTTGGGAAGGTCTTGAAATCTATAGGAATAGTATTGTCTTCTGAAATAATGAAAAGGTCCTGTATGCCTATGACTTCAATGATAATGGATGAACTATAGGTGCCCCCTCAAGGGAGTGATTGACAAAAATGGTCAGTGATCAATCCCTTGAAAGAAGGAAACTATGGGATGAAAAGGTAAAATTGGTGGAAGAGACTGATTTTCCCATAAGTGGTTATAGTCATTGGCATATGGAGTTTCCCCAATTAGGTAGATAAATAAGATGATTTACCCATAAACGGTTATAATCATCAACACATATGGAATAAAAAGGTAATGATTTTCCCAAAGGTGTTTATAATAATTGAAAAAGGGTTAGGGTAATAAGAGAATGATTTACCCAAAGGCATTTATAATCATTAAAGGGAAAATAATTATTTGCCCATAGGAATTTATAATCATTGGTAGGATAAAAACATGCCCTGTTTGGGTGGATAAAGATAATGGTTTTCCCAAAGGTAGTTATAAGAATTATGACAATGAATACATTCCCTAGTTGGGTAGAAGAAAGATAATGATTTGGCCAAAGGTGGTTATAATCATTTTCCTTCAAATGGATGAAAACATAATGATTTTCCCAAAGGTGGTTAGAATCATTAGTATTACAAGTGAGATGATATACAATGATTTGCCCAGAGGCATTGATAATCATTATACCCTGACAATGGAAAATATGATAATGGGGATTACAAACTGAATCCATAGTGATAAAGTAAGAGTAAACTCATATAGAGGAGAAAGGTGAATTTTGACAACCTACTAGTAAGGAGATGCTCATCCAAAGTAGCAAGGGGAAAATTATTTTGTGGTTGAATTACTCTGTATGTGGGAATGATTAGATTGATCAAGAATTTTTTAGGTACCAAGGAGATATATCATTGACTTATTGCTATTTAGAATCCTAGAGCTGATTATTATTATAGCATGTGATGGTAGGCATCATAATAGAACACCATGATGACTTAGCCAAAATATGCATAAGGACTAACATGCAATATAATAAACAATTAAAAACAATACACTAATGATAAAAACCATAATGATAATGTTGACATATGAATATGGATGGATTCAAGAATGATGCATAAGGAATCACCCAATGGATGCACATAGACTAAATAAAGACACAACAAGGAAGTAAACAAATAGGGAAATAAATAAATAAAACACCAAGAAAAGAAATAACCAAACAAAATAAAGAGAATAAAATGAAACAAGAAAATAGTGGTTAATCATAATGTTAGAAAAAATAACACAACACATACAAGATGATGAAAATTACCCCTAGACCATAGGAAACAATGAAACAAACAAATAAAATGGGGGAATAGAGGAAAAGGAAGGGGGTGGCTGAGTTGAGTCCAAATGCACTAGGCAAGTACATGCTACCTACATAGTTCCATGGACACAAGATCCAATAAAAAATTTAGGCCAATTGTAGTTCTCCCAGGATATGGGATAGAAGAAAATGATAAGAAGAAAACATGATGAATTATATATAGAAATATGGGAGTGGACTCAAAAAATGATGAGATCATGGGATGCAAGGCTAATAAGGATGGGGAAACTAAATTATAAGTAATTTCTTGTGAAATAGCTAGGAATCCTAGAATTCATAAGGCAAAGAAGCAGTTGATGTTTTAAGATTGTTTATGGATTTTATAGATTTGTTTTCAAATGTTTTTGGAATTTTTAGAGCATCTCAACTTGATGGATAATTATGAGATACTAAATGTTTCAAGCTCATAAAATAGTGAGAGTGTGGCTTAGGTTACTCTCAAAACAATGAGAGCATGGTAAGGGGGTGACTAAGATGATCTTAATGTGAATTGAGTGATGTGTACATAGTCTTAGGATGGGACCTCAAGTCACTATAGTTCCATCTTATAAAGGAGGAATCTGACTAGGTAGCAACCAATTCAAATAAAATAGGTAAATTTGGTTAATGGCATAGTATGGCATAGACATGGTAAGGTGGTACTTCAAAGAATGATAAATAATGTTGTTCTTAATTTACCCATAGGTGATTATAATTAGGAAACAAAACCATAGGTCAATGATACTAATTTTCCATAGGCGGTTATAATTAGTAGCATGATGGTGAGAAACTGATTTGGCCAAAGGTGGTTATAATTAGGCCTATGTGGTATAGAATGAAATAAGAAATGAAGGATGAAACTACCAAAGCACTATCATACTGCTCCAAAATACATATTTTGTATAGAATTCTAAATCAACTGCTAAAACTAGATCTGAATCTCCTTGATGAAAATGACCATGGAACCAATGGAATGAAACCAAGGTCATAGGGCTGGGTAGGGAGGGTGAAAACAACTTGGTTGACAGGAAAGGCATGGTAGAATGGTATGGTACAAATAAAAATGTTGATATTATAGTACAAAAGAAATGTGCCTCATAAATAGTGTTGTAGGTCTCTCAAAAAAATTAATAATTAAAGTGTATAATGTTCATCGAGTCATCAAGTTCATCAGTGTCTAGTGTAGTGAGCCCGTATGCTCTAGCACCATAGTTTACAACAATAATGAAAGGGAAAACATAGTTGGGTTTGAACTTGCCTTTGTGTTTCTTCTTGACCATAGTATTCTATTAGTTTTCTTTAAGTATAAGATCACCAAGCTCAAATTCTCTATGTATGACATGCCAATTATAATGGCCACAGAATTAGTTCTGGTATACTTGCAGGTTGTTAATTGTGGCCATAAATTTCTCATCAAGTAACTCCAAATCTTAGAAAAGCTAATTGATAGTCTTCATCATCTAGGATAGGCTTTAAAGAGATGTGAAAAGAAGGTAACTTGACCTTAATGAGAAGAATGGACTCAGTGCCATAAACAAGTGAATATGGAGTGGTTTCTATTGGAGTATAATAGTTGGTGCAGTATGCCTAGAGGGTACGTAATATTTGGAGGTGCTAATCAGGGTCAACATCATTGAAAATATTTTTAAGGATGTTGACAATGGTTTTGTTAGATGCTTCTACTTGGCCATTACCTTATAGGTAATATGTAGTAGAAAAATGTTGAGTAATTTTGTACTTGACTCAGAATGATTTGATATGCTTATTTTTGAATGATCTACCATTATCAAATATAATGTTAGAGGGGATATCATTTCAATAGATGAGATGGTTGAAGATGAATTTAGAAATTTAATTTCCAGTCATGTAAGTGAGGGGTATACCTTCAACCCACTTAGTAAAATATTCAATAGTAGTAAGGATGTGTTTAAGGCCATTAAATGACATAGGTTTTATCTTACCAATGAGATCGAGGCCCCAAGTAGAAAATGACTAGGGTGTAAGCATTAGTTTTAGAGTCTTGGTCAGGGTATGAATTAGATTGGTATGCCTTTGACATTTTTCATAATTCTTGACATACACATTTTGCATTTGCATCCATCATTGGCCAATAATACCTAATACGTAGGAGCTTTTAGGCTAGGATGGCCCCACTTGTGTGGGATCCACATATTCCTTCATGAACTTCCTAAAACACTAATGTATATTCTACTAAATTTAAACAATGAACTAGAGTTACATCAATATTATGGTGGTAAAAGGTTGGTCTGAGTAAGGTATAATATGAGGCATGGTGGATAAAGGCCTTGTATTATTTGGGGGATAGGTCTGATGGCATAATATGGGCATGAATATAGGCATAAAGGTCTAAATACCAAATAGAGTTGTGACCAATAATATCATAGATCATTTTGATGGTTTAAGGTGTATGAGCTGGTGATATCAAATTTTTAATGAGGAATTGGTATTATTTTGTTGTGTTTGTATGATGAATCAAAGATCCAATGGTGGCCATGGCATCTTCTATTCTATTATTGGCCCTTGGTATATGTTCAAAATAGACATCGATAATCTACTATTTGAGAGCATCAAAGATGGAATTATATGGTATCATCTTGTCATCTTTGGTCTAAAAATGGTCTGTAACCTGATTGATGATTAATTAAGAATCACCATAAAATTTGAGATGATTTATGTTCCATTATAATTCCTAATGAATCCCTACAATGAGTGCTTCATATTTGGCCATGTTGTTAGTACAATGAAAATTGATCTAGAAAGACTTAGGGATAAGTTCCCTTATGGTGTAATAAATAAAAGGCCTTCCCTCGATCCATGTGCTATGAATGATCCATCAAAATATATCTTCTAGTGCTACTCCTCAAGAGGTATTTCAATGATGGTCATAATAGACTCATCTAGTAATTAGAATATTAGAGTTTTTGTATCTATAAGTGGTGCTTCAACAAGCTAATCTACAAGAACTCATGCCTTGATAGCCTTTTGGTTGATGTATTCTATCTCAAAATCACTCAAAAACATGATCCATTTGGCCATGTAGCCTTGTACAACTATTTTAGATAGTAGATATTTGAGCTGATATAATTTTAAAATAACCATGGTCTTGTTGTTTAACATGTAATGTCATAGTTGTTGGGTTGTAAAGACCATAAATAAATAGGTTTTTTTAAATATCTTTTGTAGTGTTGCTAGATGATCAGCCCTAGTCTTAGTTTTTCCCAATATGCCATTGACATAGTCTTCAATAATGTCATCCATTATATCATGAAATATGAAGGTCATAGCTCTTTCATATGTGGCCCCAACATTTTTAAGACCAAACAACATAACATAATAACATAATGTTGCCCATAGAGTGGTGGACACTATTTTATGTTGGTTTATTGGCACAATATAGATCTAGTTGTATCCTAAGAATCCATCCATTAGTGAAACCATTTTGCACCCAGCTATGGAGTCAAAAATCATGTAAATGTTTAGTATAGAAAAGTCATCCTTAGGGTAGGCTTTGTTTATGTCCTTGAAATCAGTACACATCTTGATTCCTTCTATCTTTTCATTGACTGACATAACATTTGAGATCCATTGTGAGTAGTCTATTGGTGAAATACATCTTGCTTCCAAGAGTTTTTCTAGTGTTTTCTTCACTAATACAACAATACAAGGATGCATCTTATGCAATTTTTTTTCATAGGCTTGGCATTATGATGTACTATAAAGTGGTATACAACCAAGGTAGGGTCCAAACCTAACATGTTTGAGTAGGCCCAAAACAATATGTTAACAAATTCCCTCAAAAGGGATGCAAGGATGTCACATTACTCCTCAGTTAAGGACGTGCCTAATTTGATCCTTTTTGGGTCATTTGGAGTCCTGATGTTAGCTTTTTTGTGTCCTCCACAAGAAGAGTCAAACCATCATCTAAAATGGTTGGAAAAGATTTGAATTTGCCTATAATGGTAGAGTCCTTTGTTTGGTTTGGATCTTTATGTTTTTCAAGGTATAAGGAATCAAAATCTCATAATGGTAGGGATGGCCATGTGACAAACACTATTGGAAACTCTTGGATGATTTGATCAAAATCTTACTGTTCTTTAGTATTGAACTCAAACCCATAGACAAGTTCATCATTGGTGGTCTCCTAAGATATGTTTGAGGAAGGTTGAACACCCCCATATAATGGTGCCTAAAATAGGTTTTTATCAGAAGACTAACTATTCTCTTTACTATTTTCCTAGTCCAAAAATACCTCAAAGATGTTTTCACTTTGGGACCTCTATGTTTTTTTTTAATTGTTTATGGCTAAGGGTGTTTAACCATTATCCAAAATAGGCTATAGGATCCAGTTTGATTGAGAAACCTTATTTATGGTCTCCTAATGGAACATTATCTCTCAAGCCTAGAAAATCACAAAAGGCCTCATAATTTTCAAACTCATCTATAGGTACTATAGAATCTTGTTGTTCTGAGTCTATACATTGAGGATAATATAAAATAAGTGGATTATTGTGAATGACTAGACTAAGGGTATAAATGGCATTAGTTTCAAACAAATTAGTATTGGATAGGTCATCAAAAGGGCTATGATCAGACTCTACTTCATTGTCAGCATTGTTATCACTAGTTGTTGGTGTTTGAACATAAACAATATATGTGGGGTCACCCCCTAGCGATTTAAATATGAGACCATAGGTTCCTTTGTATCAAGTGGTAGAAATTGGTTCAAGTGTTCCTCACTAATTGGGTCTAAGACCTCTTCTTTCATAAACATGTTTCTCCATGTTTTAGTGAGGGATAAGATACTTGGCATTTTGATAATAGTCAACCAATTTATCATTAAATAACCAAGATTTATCATCTAAAATGGGTTCCATTCTTGGCTAGTGGTTGGTGTAAAAATGATGGGTGCTAGACTATGTAGTTTGGCCTTTCCCTTTTGCTACCATTCTATGCAAGGTGGATTGGATTTAGGTCTTCCATATGACTTGAGTATCTATGGAAGCTTGGCAATGTGGAATGTATCATGGGTCAAATATTCTCTTAGGCCATTAGCCAAGATAGTATAATCATTGGATATTTTAGGAGGTGACATATAGGAAAGTGAATCAAGGGTATCTGGGTCAATATAATTAGCCTTTGACAAATCAACAAGTATTTATTTCCCTTTGTCCCTATCGGCAACCACATTCAAACCAAAATTATAACTTTTATACTTGGCCTTCAAAAGTTTACAATGGTTGTATATATGCCAATATCCATGAATGGTGACCTCCATCCTTGAATGAGAAAACTTGATACATTGGTGCAATGTTGAAGGGATTGAATTAATTTCATATATCTAAGGTCTACCCAAAATCAAATTATATGATAGATCGAGGTATAAAACATGTCATAGTTTATCCTAGCTCAAAGACCCAACAATAATTGGCAAACTGATGGTGCCCTATGATTCTCATTCTTCATTATCATAGGCCTTGATTATGATTATTTCTAGTTGGAGATCAATTGTTGTAAACATGAGAAGCTTGATGAGATTTAGAGACATAAAATTTAGACCTAATCTATTATCTATGAGGACATGTTTCAATTTATGCCATGTTATGACAACTTTGATGTACAATGGATTTTTATGTAGAGGGCCAAGGGATGACATATTTCTTTGGTTGAAGGTTAACTATTATCCTAGAGATAGATGTCTAACCAAATCTTGAAATTCATTTGGGTATATGTCACTAAGAACTTGGGATTGCCTGAGGAACTTTGTTAGGATGTTATTGTGGATTGTAGACATATGCAACAAATACAAAATAGATATTTTTGTAGGAATATTCTATAGTTATTCTATAATATCAAACATCTTTTCTTTCACAATGGTATATGGCTTATTGCTAGCCAAAATGCTGGGTTAGATGGGTGAAGTGGAAGTGGGATGTGGGCATATTTGACCATCAAGTTATGATTGCACACTTAAGATTATATACATGAATATTATTGCTAGTAAATTATGGTAGAGGGGGACTATATAGGATAAGTCTTGGTTGTCAGTACACTTTTACATGATCATAGGTCAATGATGAGTTATTGGTATGAGGTTTAAAACTAGTAATCCTTAATTATTGGTACACTTTTATGTGTTCAAGTTTAAGGAATGATCATTGGCATAGGTTGGTTGGTTAGAATTGATTAGTAATGGTCTTGTTTGATTGGAACTTGGTCTTGGATTGATGGAAATGGTAGAAACATAACCTCCCATAATATGGCCTACAACCTTGTTATTTTCATGTAAAACTATGTGGTAAGTCTATTGGTTGTTGTCATCATTCTAATATTGGTTCCATCTATTTGGTTGATGTTAGTTCTACTACTAATATTTTTGGTTCTATTTTGGCTATTGATATTGTTGTTGTTGTTGTTGCTGTTATGGCCTTTATTGCTGCTATTATTGGTTATGTTGTGGAAAGGCATTTTGATAGATACTAAGGTTCTGATTAGATGTGGAAACTCGATTATCCAATTTTATTTTCCCTTTTTCCAACATATTCTAAATAGGATGCTTGATTTACACATAATGATGAAAATTATATCCATTAACCTGATGATATTCACATAATTCATTTTGTACATACCAATCTAGATAAGGAATTCCCCCAGGATAGTGCTTCAAAATTAGCTAACTAATCAGATTAGTGATGGCTAGTTTGTGAAACATGACTTCAATTAGTTTTCCAAGGTTGTTAAAAACTTGACAAATAGGCACTATTCTCCTTAGAGGAAGGGTTTGTAAAGGTAAAGGTTGATGCATTTATTGCACTTGTCTAGGTTAATATGCTTGTTACATTTTATGAAGAGGTTGTTGGTTAAGAGTAATTTGCATATGTGACATAGGTTGAGTAGATAGTATTTGCACCATTTGGACATGTTGTGACTCAGTTATTCCATTTCCAACAACATTCTTATTGTGATTGAATGGCTTGGAATTTTCATAATAATTAGCATGGGTTGGTTGTGATGCTTTTGCTTGGACTTGGTTCTAATTTTGGCCATTTCCTTTATTTTGATTTTGGTTCTAATTTGATGAGGTTATCTTTATGATCCCTTTATCAATAAGGGCATTTTTGATCAATAAACCTTTGTAAATAATTTCTTTGAAAGTGTGTGCACACCACAACTCCAAATGGTAAGATACATCACCATGCAAGTTCTTGGTAAGCACAATGGATAATTGATTTTCTAGTAAACTGTGGGTGAATCAACTAGCAAGTGTTATCCATCACTGTAGATAACTCATGAAACTTTCACTGGACTTTTATTTGGATTGCATCAAATCTAATAATGAAATTTCATGTTTGAGATTGTAGAAGTGCTAAAAAAACTTGTCTAAAAGATCATCAAAATCAAAAACTAATTTTTTTAACAATTTCAAGAATGACTTCAAAGCTTGTCCTACAAGACTCCTTAGAAATAATAGTAAGAGTTATATGTTGCTATAAGCCACTGGTTGACAAGTAATAAAGAATTCCATTAAATAGGCCTCGGGGTCAATTTTACCTTATTTATAAAATTTTGGTGGTTCTTACCTTGGAGGAAATGGTATTTGAAAATACTCCATGTTGAATGGTTAAGAACACGTGTCATCCAAGTTAAACTTCTTGGCTTGATTTTTGGCTTGGATGGCAACAATTGCATCCTTCATTTATTACAGTTTTAAGGCTAGGAAATTGAAGAGAACATTGGTCTGAGGTGGAGGTTGGGTGGTTAAAATTAGATTACTTTGACTAGGGTATAATGGAGGCATGGTTTGCTATGGAAGGTTGGTTTGGTTAGGGTTTTGACTAGAAATATGCATACATAAATTAGGATGTGATTGTTGGAATTGCACGTGTTGTGGTTTGATATTATGGTTAGGATTGGGTATATAGGCCTAGTTTTGGGTAAATTATGGCTAAAAAATAAGGATATGGCTGGGGTTAAAATACTATTCTTACTGAGGTTGAATAGGGACTTACTATTAACTAGTCAAACCTTACTAATTAAGGGGAACTTGTGAACCAAGGCCTTATCATTAAGTTTATGGCATGTTTGGCATGAAAGGTAATTGTTTCTTGATTGACACTTGTGGAATGGTAAAAAACCTTAGTTGTATGAACTCCTATTGTGAATTAGATGCTTTTAGAGTGTTTGAAATTTATCACTAACCAATAGATGTATGCTACTAATTAGATATCACTTGTGATTGTAATGGTATATTTGTTTGTGATTAAAGAGGTACATTCATCACTACCTGATGAGGTGGAAAATTAGTTTCCCCATATTGAGGTGGCATAATATTTTGCCATTACTATGTTGGTATGTTGGATTGTGTCTATTGTTATGGAATATTAGTCATCACCTATTGTGGTGGAGTAATATTTGTTACATTTTGTTGAGGCATAACACTAGTTGTTACTTGAATACTTAATCCTTATGGTTTTGTGCTCAAAGAAATAGTTGGTTGAAGATTAGAGGTGGTTATTTATATTTGGGAGGTATAAAATCCTAACCCCTACATTTATGAATTGCTCATGGTGTTAACTAAAAGCACATGTTGTTATGGACTAGTTGTTTTCACATTTATACCACTTTGGTTTGGATTAGATGATACTTGTGTATTGTCTACTATATTTGGATCATTATTCTATGTAAAATCAAAAGATAATTCTTTGATAGCTAAGGCATTGAACATGTCTCCAACTGAAGTGTTTTGCATGAATGGGTCTATACCTTGATTTTCTTGGCCTGTTAATTTGATTAAGACTCCTATTGAAGGAGCTAGTTCGATAAGTGGAGTATTTTTCATGGCCATGTTGTTGAAGTTAAGTTCAAATAGGTCTGTTATGATGTCTACATCTATATGAAGTGTTCCTCCATGAGACCTTTTTGTATGATAAAAATATGAGGGTATTGATACAACATTGACACTAAAGCTTGAAGATTGCTAGAAGAGGCGCATTTATTGGTTTTATTATAAGGCACTCAAATTAGACTTAGAAAATTTTTGTGGGGAAAGTCTATTGGAAATTTAGCCCCTACCCCCATGGATCTAATTAAAACTTCATCCTTGTTTACACTAAATTGATGATCAAACAAATAAGGGTCATAGGCCAATGGCATCATAATGTAGTATGGTTATTTGGTGGACTTGTTCTACAACTGACAATATGCTAGCCAGGTATTATACCATTTTTTCTTAGTCCTAATATGATTATGGAGGCATGTTAACCAAATAATGGGCCAAAAGATCTTGGCTTTGTTCCCTCAATTAAGTGTTGTAAGGTGGATAAGGATCCATCTCACAAACTACATCATCAACATAGGGTTCTTGAACAAAGTCTTCTTATGCAACCATATTACTATATCCCAAATTGTACATTAATTCACTATGAGTATAGTGAGAAATATCCAAATCAATGGTAAAAATTTTGTTACAAGAGGGCTTAGAGTTATATAAACTCTAAAAAATTAATGTATAAAAAGACAAATGGTTCAAACTTTGATCTAACTTGGTCAAAGGGATGGAGTTGTATCTCCCAAAAGGTCTATGCTAAAACTGGGTAAAAAAAATCTAACATCAAATGTCTAACGTGAAATGTGTCACACAAAAAGGTCAAGTGGATGAACTAAAACTATAATATCAAACTCTAGGTTCAAAGTGTTCTAGACAAGTCTAATCTAGGAAAATAAAATATGCTAGGTCTTTTGGCCAAACACAACATTAAAATATAGGATCAAAATAGGCATGTGCTAAGAAAATTGGCAAAACAAGCACAAAAAATAGACTTTAAAAACAAGGGTATGATTTAGTCTAATAAATCTAAAACACTTTGGAATAGACTAGGTATTAAAATTTAGACATGAACTTCATCAATTTGGCATAAGCCATGAAATAATAGGCACTTAGAGATAGAATATTTCTATCAAATTTAGGTAGAAACAATAGTTTTCAAAGTGGGTAAAGAATTAACCTAAGTTACACAACCTAAAAGAGAAAGATCAATGTCTAGTCCCAAATTAAACAAGGCATAAACAAAAATCAATCAATATTTGGATTTGAACTTGTCAAGTTTAATTAAGAACTCAACTTAAGAAATCTAAGCTTCTTTGAACAAACAACAAACTAGACAAAATTGAATGGCATAATGGTACTAGACAAAGATCTCAAAGGCACACTAGACTAGTTTTGAAAATTGGATTTTAGCACAAGGAAAACAAGTCTATAAAATAAATCAAGAAACGTAATGATGTTATCATGATATAAAGATATGATTTATGGTTTTTTTCAAGACTCCATGGGCAACGTAACATTATCCTTTATAATCATGTGACACACACACAAAGATTTGTCAAAAGACTAAGACAAAACTATGGTGTTAAACAGATGGCATAATGCCTCCTCAAACAATGGATTAATGTCAACAAAAATCATTTTGAAATGGAATAACAAAAAAATAGATTTATACTAAAAAAACAAGCAATAAAGGATAAAATGATACAAATATTTATGTGTAAATGTCCTAGATCCTAAAACTAACAAGGTTGCATAGTATTATCAAATTCCATCTATATAATTACTCTTGCGAGTATTTTAAGTGTTAATATAGAAATAAAAGTGCATGAATAATTAGTGTTTTTACACCACTTTTCTCTTAATATATTGTATGATGATATGGAACTTTGGGCTACTCGCCCCGCATCAACAATATTTCTGTGGCAAGTGGGGTTGTTCTAAAACTATAGGTTTCATGCATCTAGATGGTCCCAAGTATGGTTAAAACTATATATGAAATCAATTAAATTGAATTCATACCATTTAAATTACTATTCAAGTGTCTATTAATTTTCATAGAGATTCCATCCATATACTTCTTAGTGGAATCCCTTGGTTAGCCAGACTTGACTCGAGTTTTCATTATGATTGGAGAGGATAGCCACTCAACCCCTTAGAAATCATAGTATATGTGCCCTAATTTATATAACCTACCATGTAGTGGGGTTGGTGCAATGTTATTAGATGAAATCCCAAGTTAATACACCCCTAAATAACTCATGAGGAGGCTATGAACTCTCACTCACAAGCCAAATTGCATAAAAATAAATGACTAGTGAAAAGACTATAAGGTCACATTTAGATCACCCAAACCATAAGAATTTGAGGAAAGTATTAATTAAATTATTTTCATGCCTTTGGACAAGGCATAAATTCAAATAAAGAGTGGTTTTGGTTACCTGAGTTCCGTAAAAGGAATGGGGGAATCAATTGGTTAAAAAAAATAAATAATTCCAAACAAACAAGGCATAAAATAAACATTCTCAAAAGCATGTAACTAAGTGATTAAAGTTCATTTTAATGCACCAAAAATTATAAGTGTAGTGAATTTGTTTTTTCCCCTTAACATTAGTTGAAAACTTGAAAAAACATTCACAAAGCAACTAAGTATAAAAATGTCTAAATTCTTTTTAGGCACCAAAATGAAATGTTGAAGACTTAAACACTTTCAAATTTGTGCCCCTTTCCAGCTGAGGTCCTAAAAATTTTAGAGGCTTTTTTCCTACCTTGAAGCACTTTCATTAATGATAAAAACACTTATCAAATTTAGCTCTCAGGTTTACATTAGGCAAAATTGCAAAACATAGAGAAAAACTGTAACTCTATAAAAACACAACTATTAGTGAAATAACACAATTTGTAGGAAAATAAAGTATAAAAATGTAAAATCTATACTCTAGTTTCAAAATCACAAAAGATAGGGAAATATTTATACTCTAAGAGTCACGATATTATAACATGACCTAAAATAGTTAGCCTAACCGCTAGTAGTTAGATGCAAAATTGCTGATGGTTAAGTGATATTACGATTCTTGAAATCATAGTATATTGATATCATGACTGTCATAGTCTTGATATTGTAATATCACAAAAAATTCCTATAGACATCAAATAATTATAATAAATAATAAAAATTAAACATAAAACCAATAAAAATAGAGGTAAAACTGTGACTATGTGAGTTTTGATATTGCTGCAATATTGTGACTCAAAAGAGCAAAACTATAATTACATAGGTCAACCTCATGACTTATAGAAAAATGTCCCTTAGCCTCAAATTTTCACCTATTTGGGTCAGCAAGGTCAAATTTTTATATGAAAATCATTAGCAGAATGGTCTTAAAGGCTTTAGGAGTAACTTCATGGGGTGCATGTCCCATCGAACATGTCATTTGTGATCATAGGAATCCAAGAAGGGAGGTTAATAACATGGTATTTTAAGTAACAAAAGCTTCATTGAACATACTAACACTTACACTCTAAGCCTAGATCTTAGGGGTGAGCTTAGCTAACAAAATATAAATGAAAGCACAATGCAACTGTAAAAGACAATGAATCCTTTACCTTCCTTGGGAGCTCCAAATGCATTGTTGAGTGACTTGATCAGCTTGTGCTTCAAAGAGCCTTTGGTAATGGAGGTTGTGTAGCTCCTTATCTCCTTAGAAACATGGCTTGTGTTGTGGCCTGGCTCAATATTTGAGCATTATATCACTACTTTCTAGGCATTTTTCCATTATAATACTACTCTTCTCAAAGATTTGAAGTCATTTATGCATGATAACTTTGTACCAAAATAGCTTCAGGTTTAATAGGCAAGGCATTGTATTTATAGAAAATGGATTTAACTTGAACCCAAAGTGAGTTAAGGTGGAGTTTAAACATGGAATGAGTTCAAACTTAACCTAAGTGAGTCAAATATAACCCCAATAGAGTTAATAGTTATCAATTAATCATGATTTGGAATGAATAGGCATGGGTCTCCAAAAGGAGATATTTTAGGATATTCCCAAAGAGCTTGACAACTCACAAATGTCATGATGAAAGGCTAGGATATTTGCATTTTTTAATTTCATTTTTAAATTTATTTATTAATTGCACATGGATAATTAAACTAAGATCTTATTATGGTTTATTTTGTTAATTAATCTTGATTAACCATTTAGGTCTTTCAAGATTTGATATTTGTCCATGTTCCCCATTTAATAGGTCTATAAGCCAAATTGACTGTTGTGATGTCACAAGGTGCTTAGGGATGAATATTTGAGAGGTTATTGTTACTATGATAGGATTCCCTAATTAGGGATGTCTCAACATGATTCTGAGCTTTGATGAATAATGTATAAACAAATTTGGGACATTCAATAATTCCTAGGCTTAATTTGTAATGGTTGGTAAGAATCTATCTGAAGTCCAACCAAAAGTAAGTTATGGCTAGTTTTAGGTGTCTACACTTGATAAACAAGATATTTTTACCCAAGCCCAAGCCTACGCCCACCAATGTGCTAATGTATAAAATAAAGTTAAGGTTCCACCTTTCCTCCTTACTATTAGGCTATTTGGAAAGAACCTTCATAACTATCTAGTTGACTCAAGAGCCTTTATAAATGTCATGCATGTTGGGATTTATCAAAAATTAAGGTTAACACCTATTAAGTTAGACAAAATAATGGTTCAATTAGATAGATTTAAGGTCAAGGTGGTATGTGAACTCTTGAATGTTCTTATATAACTAGATTATGAGCCTAGGGTCTAATAGTTTATGGAAATTCAAGTGGTGGATATCCTAGAAGCTTATGTGATATTACATAGTAGATCCTAGTCCAAGACCTTATATGGGTACATGGTTGTTGAGATTTTAAATATGTGGTTCCCTTGGAGAAATATATCCAATCAGATTTGTGTTGATAAAGAACTTAAGATGAAACATATGATCATATAATACAATGTGATTAATGAAAGGGTAAACCTAATATCCTATAAAATAGGTGTCTACATTTTGTCCACAAAGTGTACTAAAAACCAAGCTAATAAAGAACCTGAATTTCTAGGTCTATGGTCCTTATACTTTGATGGGTCCTTGTAGGTACTAAAAATTTTCACATAGTGATTTTGAGTGTCAAAATACCCCTAGACCACCTTAGGACCCCCTTGGGACCATTTAACCTTCTAACCCCTAGCTGAACCTAACCAATAGTCAGTTTAACTTAATTGGATTAACCTAGCCTTTACCCACTTTTTTCCCTTTACCATCAACTTCTAACGGTCAAGTTGACCATTGATGGTCACCTTGACCATCAACGATTAGGGTGACCATTAATGGTCACCTTGACCGTCAATGATCAGGGTGCACCTCTTTAACCATAAGCATGCAAACTACCCACCTCAGTTTTCTAAAAATAACTCATCTAAATCCTATTATGAGCCATTACATGAGTGAGTTAAAATTAGGAAGCCTAGTTCACATCTTGTTGTAACTCTCTTGGCTTACCTATAAGAAGAGAGGAACAATAGGTGAAAAGGGATTTATAAATCTATAATTGTTATCAAGAGCTTGTGCACTCATAATTATCTTTTCTATAGGTCGATCATCATTATCAATCTAATGAACTAGATACTACATTAGAGAAATAACATGCCACTGTAGCTCACCAAATTGCCAAATACTGTTACTCTATCAAAATCATGCCAAACTCTATCAATGAGTCAACTAACTCAAGCATCTTCCCAATCATCTTTCTACAAAATAAGTATTTGATTTTTAGTATTCAATTACTTTATTTGCTTTTTGCATTTAGCCTAGCACAAACCCAACTCCTAGAAACTCACTTTGGGATCTTATCAATCAACCATTCACCAACCTAGATGCACACATAGTAATCATCGATGGTTATCTCAACCACTCATGATCTATCCAACCGTCGATGGTCACTTTGACCACTGATGGTCACCTTAATCATTCATGGTCAACCCAACTGTCGATGGTCATTATGGAAATAAAAACTAGCAAGCAATTTTCACCCACCTACCCCTAACCAAATATGAAATTTTGTGTTCTTGCCTATTCATAGACACCTTTCTGATTTTTTGAAGTATACTCCAACCCTCTAGCACTAGTATTAATTAGCTAATCACTATTTTAATCATTTTTAGTATTTTTTTTAAGTAAGCATTCTTGTATTTAATTTTAGTATCTTTTGATTATTGATGTAAGTACCCTCTACTCTATTTTATAAACTTAATTTTTTAAAATGTGTGGATTGATAGCCCTCAAGGAAACTCTTGCTTTTGAGATCTAGCTATCCCCTGATAATCCACTCAACTATATTTCTAATGAACATGTCCAATTTAGTGCTTTTTATTTATGGGTCATCCTCTCAAGCCAAAGAGGAGCTCTCCAAAATATTTTGATTCAATTCATGCATAATCAATCATATTTTTCAACCATACCCATACTTAGTTCTTCTTTTCCCTTTTCCAATAATAAGTAAGAAATTCATTGAAACATTCTGGCATGCCTGGTGGGACCCTTGTGTCTTGACTTAGGTTCTTGTTTGCTTACATATCTCTCTATACTATGCTCATTAATAAAATCAAAAGTTTCCTTTAGGCTTAAAATCAAGTGCATATATCATCTACTTGAAAGTTTAGTTCACATAGCCTAAATTAAAAGGCAAAGTAATCTATTGTAGTTTCACTCTTTGTTACACACACTCAACCAAACCACTTTCATCAATTAAAAATAACTTGAGACAAGGCCTGATTAGGATTTCATCACCTAGTGGTAACCTTTACCTTTCTTGATGATCCTAATTGGAGGGCATTTCCAAGAGGAGAACCATATAAGCTCTATAGTTGAGTATAATCTCTAGATATCAATATATATTATCTAAGCATCTGACACCCTTATCACTATAGTGTGTGAATCAAAGGGGTAGGCCCCAATAAAAATCCATGTATTGATTCCAATATAGATTCTTTTTGAGTGCCTAAACATAACCTAAAACCAACCTTAGACTTCCTCTTGAGTACCCACTCTATAAACCAAATTTAGTCACATAACTTCTTAAGGCACAAACCAAAAGTGAGATTAATTAAAATTATAGGGCTTAACATATCTTTTAGAGTGTGATTTGATTTTTTTGGTAATTTTATTATCTTCTCTCTATTTTAGTAGTGAGATGATTTGTGCTTTCTATCTCCCCTATATCATATGGTTCTCACTCGTTAGTAGTGAAGAGACCTTGTGGAGAAAAACCCATTACCAAAATAACCTACCTCTTCCACCTCTTCATCCATGGACTATGTTTCTAAACTAGTAGACTCCCCTCACACCTTAGGAAGTCTTATATTTTCTCTAGAGGTTCTTTAATTAGATGTAGAATTTATGACTTTCCTAGATAACAATCCCATATCCTTGCAATAATATCTTACAACTATGTCTTACTATATCTAGACTTCGGTCCCACCCATAGATCCACCTTATAGAATGCTTCTCCACCTCATGGGGAGTACCTCTATTTCCATGGTTACTATTCAACTATTGACTACCCAAGCTTCCTCATCAACCAACAACCCCTTTGAGACTACCATAGAAAACTAACCAACCCAAACTACTGCTACCCTTATACCTTCCACTCTTACCAACCACTCCTCCATAATATGAGTGCTTACCTCTAACACTACCAAAATTCCTTTAGCTACCTCTAATACATCAAACACTACTCTTCTTCAAATCCTTGTGGTGTCTATACCATCTACGTTATCACCAATCGGTACAAAGGTCACCACCTTTCTATCGATCACCAACCCAACTACCACTCCTATCCAACAAACACCCCTTATAATAAACTTTGGATACATCCCTAACCTACAAGGGCATGTACCCTTACCCAGTACCTAACCACCTACATCTACCTACCCTTATGTATCTTCCACCAAACCATTGGCATCCACTTACCAATATGTGGTAGCCTCCTAACCTTCTACTCACCATCAGTATATCTCTTAACCACCATAACAACATGCATATTATAATGTTTTAGGTGCACAACCTCAAGCATACCTAATGAAGATGATTATGGACAACATGACCACCTTAGATTCATCCATTTTAGGTGATCATAAAATCTTGTCATATGACAAAATTTATAATGAGCCTATCCATCCATCTGTACCTATTAGACCATATATTCCCCAATAAGAACTTCCCAAGTTCTCTAAATTTCAAAGGAGGATCCCCAATATCACCTTAGGGCATTTAGGCATCATTTTTATTTCATAACTTATGATGATGCCCTTCTTCTCCATACCTTCCCCATGTCTCTAGCTGATCTGACATTGTATTGGTATAGTGTCATACCCAAGCACTGTCTTTTTTCCTTCACCCAACTGGCTCAAACCTTCTTAGACCATTTTTGATCAATATTAAAAAGTTTCTATCATCGACCTCTCCATCTGTAAGTTTGAGGATAAATCCATTGCCAATTTTATGGCTCATTAGAAGAGCCTGATTACCCAACATTCCTTTTCCTTACCTCAACCCAAACTCATAAAGCTCTTTGCTTGATCATGTGCCAAGCATATCTCTTGTACACTATGTGTCTAAAGTTTCCAGACCTTTGATGAAGCCCTTACCATGGCATATAAGTTAGAGAATTAAGCTATTGATGAAAGTAAGCTAAAGCTCAAAAAAAAAATTCAACTTATAAAACCAATGAGGCTTCTTCCTCCAAGTTAAGTAACTAGTCCAATACCAATACCAAGAATAAGGGAACCATAAATGTGGTTGTCCTAAAAGCCAATCCTCATCCCTCCATCAACCAATCTAATTCATTTAGTTCCTCAAATTAAAACATGAAGAGTGAAACATAAAATATCTAGAAGCAATTCACTCCACTAGGGAATCCTATGCTTCCATCTTGCAGCAGTTATTGAAAGCCAACATCATTCGACTTCCTCTTATCAAACCTCCTTAGTAATTTGATGCCTCTTTTCCTACACCTAATTGATTCAATGAGAATGATCTATGTGCATTTCATCAGGTCATAGGACATGATGTCAATAAGTGTAACACCTTCAAGAGCCTTGTCTAATCCATCATTGATAAGGGGGAGCTCGCATTAGATAACCCCAATGCACCATCAAACCAAGCCCTTGATATATTTAGTCAGCCCTTCCCAAACCATGATCCTACCAAGAATGAGAGTAATAATGTTGAGTGTTCTCATGATACCCATACATTTAACATGGTCCTTGATGCACTCATTACCTAACCACCTAGTACCCAATCTTCTGGTCCTCTACCTCCACTATCTATCAAGATAGTGGACTTGCTTTCCCTTCCTTCAGATACATTAAAGAAACACCATCCTCTCCCTCTGCATTTATTGAGGTAGTGAAGACACTAGCCTCCCTTTCAACTAATATAAATAAATAACCAACCATCACCACTCTATCTTTACCTTCAAATATTGAGAAACCTACTCCCCTTTTGAAAATCATTCCTGAGGAGGAAACCCCCATGTCTACTCCTCCCACTAAGGAACCACCTATCTCAACTTTGTATCCTATTATTAAGGAAGAGGAAAAATTTACCATCCCTATGTCTCCACCTAGGGGCTTATCTTTTAGGTCCACTATTTAGGGAATCAAACCAACCTATAAACCATTCTCTAGGCTAGTATAAAAATTGGAATTTATCTCCAACACTGACATGGATCAAGCTACCTTATAGCAATAATTAGGGATACCTTATATCACCAAGTAAAACCTCCAACCATACCTTTAGTAGACCAACCCACCACTTCTAATATCCAAACTTCTACCCTACCAATCAAACCAATAACAACTTTTACCAATCCAAAAATCCTTCAACCATCTAAGGCACCTAGACCCCAAGCAATCAAATAACTCTCTCAAACCAAACCAATCATACCAATTAAAAACCTTGGCACCTTCCCCAAACCAAGCCTTAGTCACCCCTCATGAAGGTGGATCTTACCTCACCAAAACCAACAATTAAACACCAAACCAAAGCAACCAAAGAGGAAAAACCACACAAAAGATAGAAGGCCCAACTTTGCCTCCCTTAACCTTGCCCTGCATTCTAAGGCCTCATCCCTATACCTCGAGTAGGAAGCTGATTACCTCTTTCAAAACCCCACCACCTCTTTTAGTTACACCTTCATAGTTACTTTTTGATGCACCTCTTTTCACCATGCCAACAATACATAATCTACCTACCTTGCAATCTTCCACCTCTAGCTCATCAGCCTCCTTGCCTAAATTGAGGTCATCAACCAAGTGCACCACCCTACCTAAATCAAATATCACCAAGCTTATATCTAAACAACCACCTATATAAACCATCAAAGCAAATATCATCACACCCCTACCACATTTAGTCAAGTCTTACTTAACTATTCTCCATAGGTTATTATAGACTTATTGTTTAACCTTACCTCCCATTATACCCTTTGACCCTATTAATTCCAAACCCATCTGGTATAATGACCACCATGTGTGTTCTTATTATAGGAAACCTGGCCATGATATAGAGAAATGCAAAGCTCTCAAGATTGTTATCCATTGGATTTATGATGAGGATGTTCTATTAATATATGAATCTCTTATGGGTGCTATACCAATCCAACCAACAACCATATCTACCCAACACTTTCGTACTCCTTCACTCTCACCTAAAAGTGAAGACAAGTCTGAGCAATATACTACTTCAACCTCTCCTTCTATCCATACTATCTAGATGGTCACAAGATCATAAAAAAAGGATAAAGAGAAGGCCAAGGTGTCCATTCCATGGACGTATCCATCCTCAACCTCCTAACCAACCCATACCCAACCATCTCCATCTTCTACCAAACCCAAGGTGTCTATTTTAGGTGCCTCCCACTCTAACCCCTCAGAATCCATCAAGAGAGTTATCCTCAAGCAACTTCACTAGAACTTGGTGAAGATGATTTTATATGAGTTGATCTCTACCTTTACCCATCATTGCCAAGCACTAATAGAGGCTTTGCAATCTATTGAGGTCCATCATGAGGATCCCCAACTTCTAGTAGCCTTTGTTGGTGCCCTTACAACTTCCAACCTTGTTACCTTCAAGTGTTTAGAAATACCCTCCATCCATCTCAAGGACCTAGATCCCCCTCTCTTTATCATCACTCACATCAACCAAACCCACATCAAATGGGTCATGATTGATGGGGGATCTAGCATTAACATCATCTCCTCTCACTCTTATAACTAACTCAACTTTCTTCACAATGTCATGTCTAAATCTTTGGTCATCATTCATTCTTTCAATGATACCATGGACACTACCTTGGGAACTATCATCCTTAATATCCATTTAGGACCCTGCATACTCCCCAAACCTTTCTATGTAATGGAAGGAGAATTCTAATATAATGTTTTATTGGGATGACCCTAGATCCAAACTATGGGCTATGTCCCTCCACCCTTCACCACTATCTTAAGTTTGAGAATGAAGGCCAGGTCATCACCATCCAAGCTGACCCAAGTCCTTTCTTAACTTGAAAAATCACCTATCACCCCAAAAATGTTCTCATAACCCCATCTAGAACACATTCAATAGCTAAAACCCAACCTTAAACCACTAAAGTATATATCATATCCCCTTCTACCGATGTAGCATTAACTAGTTCCTCTATCCCTTCAGATCAAATCCACACCATATACCCTTTGGAATCAACATTCCATCACCCTTTTTTGGGGGAGTATTACCTTTTATCCCTTAACACTTTCCCTACTCCTCATGGGTATGGGCAACTCACCAACTAGCCAGGATACGACCCCAATGTTAGGATTATTGTTCCCTTCAGACTTCCACACTATCAAACCCATTTTGTCTATGCAAGACTCAACAAATCCCTTGGCCCTTCTACCACCACTCTTCCACCTAGGCCATTTACTTGCTAATTTATCCTACCTAGATAAACTAAGATTCACCAAGACATAACTCCATTAGTGTGCTTGAAAAGGCTTTAATCTTGGGTGGTATGAGCATGGCCCACATGAATTGGTCACCATCAAAACTAAAAAGCTACATGAGAAGAATGAACTTGGTTTCATTTTACCTAATAATAATAAAGCCAAACAACTTACTATTACCATTGTTGAAGAAGATGCCCCTTACTCACCGACCTTGCCTCCACCTATGTGTGAGGATGATGACATCATCTTACCTAACATTTTTTTGTCAACATGATCAGCCTTGGACCCATAACTTATCAAAAGGAGGGAGTGATCATAACCATCCCTTTGATCCATCCTAAGATGATAATAAAAGACTCTCCTACTATTAACACTATCCAATATTATGATGATGATTCTATCCTCACCTACCTTGGTGCCCTAGATTCTTCCATCCACAAATCCTTTCCTCTTGAGACTTTAATCATGTTGAACAAATCTACCATGAATATCTACTTGGGCACTTTGGATAATCCCCACATTATTGAAATTGGCCAATCACTAAATATTGAGGAAATTTAAGACTTCCCTTCTTTCCTCTAAGACCATAACATAACATTCTCTTGGTATTATAACAACATGCTTAAAATTTACCCTACCATTGATACCCATAACACAGTCACTCACTGTGACACTAAAATTGTCAAGTAGAAGCTTTGATTCATGCAACCTTGAATATCCCTTCTCATTAAAGAGGAGATTCAACATCTCCTATCTATCAATTTCATTTAACCCATTGACTACCCCTAATGGGTCTCAAATGTTGTACCTATCACCAAAGCCATAGGGGGATGACACATTTGTGTGGGATTTCATGACCTCAATCTCACCTACCCCAAAGATAACTTTCCTTTATCTTACAACTAACCATGAGATTTTATCTCTCATGGATGGATTTTTAGGTTATAATCATATCTTAATTGCTCTCGAAGATCAACACAAAACCACCTTTACCACCCCTTAGGTAAATTTCTGCTATAGAGTCATGCCTTTTGGAACATTGGTACAACCTACCAATGTGCCATGACCTATATATTCCATGACCTTATCCATAGGATTGTTGAGGACCATGTGGAAGACCTTCTTGGAAAATACAAACTCCAAAAATATCACTTGGTTGTTCTTAAGATCATCTTTGAATGCCTTATCCATTATCATGTTTGTCTTAACCCTAAGAAATGCATTTTTGGAGTCTTGTTGGGAAATATTATTGGATTTGTCATATTATTTCATGGAATTAAAGTTTATCTTGCCAAAATCAAAGCCATCCTTGACATGCTTCCCCCAACCAACCTTAAACAACTCTATAGTTTCCAAGGAAAGCTTCAATCCATTCATCACTTTATCTCCCAACTCTCAGTCTAATGCCAACATTTTCACCACTTTTGAAGAAGGAAGTCTCTTTCAAGTAGAATAATGATTTTCAAAAGGCCATTGATTCAATCAAAGAGTATCTTTTTTCACTACATGTCCTTTCCCCTCCTAAGTATAAGCAACCTTTTTACCTTTAAATCTCTACCATTGACCATTCCCTAGGGGCAATGTTGGCTCACCGAGATGAACAACATAGAGAAAAATCTTTCTACTAAACTAGTCACACACTTGTATAGCATGAGACTCGATATACCCATACAAAGAATCTTTGTTTAGTTTAATCTTCATGGCCACCAAATTTCACCACTAACTTCTCAACCACAAAACCTATGTCATAACTAACACTAACCCACTCAAGTACATGCACTCCAAGCCATAACAAAACCAACATATGGACAAGTGGCTTATGCTATTAGTAGATTTTAATCTTGAGTTCCTTCAATATAAGTCAATTAAAGGATAAGTCATTGATAACCAATTGGTTGAAGCACCATTAGCAAATAAGCAACCTCCTCCCCTTGAGTTCCCTAATGAGTCCATCATAACCCTCTCTCAAGTGGATTTTACCTATCAATTCACCATGTTATTTGATGGATCAAAGTCTCAAAATGGTGGGGGAGTGGGTATCATCCTTATCCCCTTTAATAGTGAACCTCTTTCTTTGTCCTTCAAGATTGATTTTGAATGTACCAATAATATGGCTGAGTATGAAACCTTAGTGATAGGCCTTCAAATTACCTTATCCCTAAGAGTCAAAATGATCAACATATTTGGTGACTCCCAACTTGTGGTCAATCAAATCAATGGCTCTTACTAGTGTAAGAATGATGTTTTATAGTAGTACAAGCAACTATTTGATGAAATCTTGGCATCATTTGAATATTACTACCTCCAATCAACCCTATGATCTACCAACAAGTTTGTTGACACCATGGCTTCCCTTGCCTCTTAGATACCATTTACACCCTTAGATTCTAAGTTATCTATCATTATCCATATACTTACCCAACCTTCCTATGTCAAACCATATTATTGTACCATTTTTAATGTTGAGGAGACCCAACTTGACCTTTGGTATCAACACACATTTGACTATCTTAACATTGGCATAGTTCCTTCTAACCTATCTAGGAATGATCAAAGAGAGTTTATTTAGATTACCTCACATTATACCATACTAGGAGGTATCCTTTATAAGCATGGATTTTATGGATTCCTCTTGCATTGCTTATGTAGTCATGAAGCCTCTCACGCTATCAAGGAAACACATGATGGTATCTGTGTGGGACACTTAGTGGCCTCACTATGGCTAAGTGCATCCTTCATCTCATATATAAATGGCCTACCCTTAACTAGGAATATTGTAATTATGTGAAAAAATGTGTCAAGTGTTAATAACATGCTAATTTGCATCATGTACCTAGCCATACCCTTTGAGTTTCCACCAATTTTTGGCCCTTCTCATAATGGGGTCTAAACCTCATTGGTGAAATTAATCCTCATTCCTCATAGTGACATAATTCTATCATCACTACAATTGAGTATTTTACCAGGTGGGTAGAGGCTATCCCTTTAATCTCAACCAAAGTAGAGAATATTATTGACTTTATCAGCCATCATATCTACCACTTTGGTGTTCCTCATAAAATTATCATTGACAATGGTAAATCCTTTTAAAAACAATCAAGTCTAGGGTCTATGTGATGCATTTGACATTAATTGAAGTTTCTCCTTGCCCTATTACCCTTAGGCTAATAGACAGGAAAAATCCTCTAACAAAACTCTTAATAATATGTTAATGAAAATGGTCAATAAATCTAGTTGGGATTGGCATTTTCACATCCCCTTCACCTTATGGGCATATCACACTAGCATCAAAACCCCTACAAGTGATACCGCTTTATTTCTTGTGTTTAGAGTAGAGGCTATTTTTCCTCTTGAATTCCAAATCCCATATCTTTACATATCTTTGCAAGACCTTATTTCTAAGGATGATTATCATCAACATCATTTATCTTAGCTTAAGCTACTAGACGAGCATAATCTATCAACCCTTACCCATCTCTATGTCTATCAAGATTGCATCAATCATGCCTATGACAAACACCTTAAAGTGCAAGAATTTAATATTAGAGAATTCATCCTAAAATAAAACCAATATGTCACAAATATGGAGAAAAGCAAGTGGAGAAAGTTTGCATTCAATTAGCTTGGACCTTATATCATCACCCACAAGTATGGATCAGGAGCTTACTAATTATCTTTTCTCGAAGGCCACTCATAATTTGAGCCCCTCAATGCTTCACATCTATGTCTATTTTTTTGTTATTAAAGATAAAGTCTATAATGAAATTACTAAGATATTCACACAGAATGATTTTATATTTCACACAATAATAAAATATGAGAGATTACACACTACTAATTGACAACAAAATAAAATACTAGATATATAGCAAAGCCACTTTGAGGGGGCAACCTCCATAATAATACACTATTAGTAGAATACTTTACACATCATGATTAAAAACTAACCACTACCTCCTACATATAATCTACTTAGCCAAGGTTATTCCATAGGTTGACCTATCTAAGAACATAGAAAAATGTAACAAGTAAATAAAAGAGGTATGTAAGCCCATGTCGACTACACATATCCCTAGACACACTAATGGTTAAGGGCATAACAAGTCCTTCCCCTTGAAAAAAACATTATCCTCAACATTATGGAAACTCTGGATGCTGCTACAAAAATGCTTTATCCTCCCAAGTAGCATCTTCACATGGTAAATTCTTCCATTTGATTAGGTATTCTATAATTGCTCTAGAATGCAATTACTTGGTGCGTCATTGAAAGATCACCTTAGGATCAAGAATAACTTTACCTTCCTCATCCAATTTTGGTAATTATATTTTAATGGTAACTCTATGTATAATGAATTTATTTAGGCATGATACATGAAATACTAGATGTATGTGAGTGGATGAAGGGAAATCTAACTTGTAGGCCACACTACTAATTTTCTACAAGATCTAATAAGGCCTATAATACTTATGGGATAACTTGTTATCCTTTTTTTGTTACTTCAATGACATCTATTTATATGGGTTTAAGTGAACAAATACCTAATCACCAATGTCCAAATGACTCTTACTTCTATGTTGATCTGCTTATTACTTCATGTGATTCTGGGCCATAGCTAAATTTTCATGCAAACTTACAAGGACCTCCTATTGATGGTGAATATGTTATTCAACTACATGAACCTTAGGATAGAACTTCAAGGTGGAAGTGATGGATGTAGGGTGGTATCCATATAGTTCCATATAAGGAGGCATTTTGAAAGAACTATGAACATAAGTATTATACCACCATTCAACAAGTGGCAGCCAATGAACCCATTTATCTTGTTTATCAAAAACAAAATAATAGAGATATCATTTTAGACATTTGTTGACTACCTTAGTTTGTCCATCAAATTGAGGATGATAGGATGAACTATGAGCCAATTGAGTGCCTAAACATGTAAATAAATTAGTCCAAAAATTAATAGTAAAAATGGGATCTCTTTCACTGACAATGATCTTAAGAGTCCCATGCAGTTTCTAAAATGTATTTAGAAAAGTAGAAGCTATTGTACTAGTAATAAATGGATGGGATAATGAAAAAAATGAGCATACTTATTGAGATAATCGACAACAACCATGATAACATTTTGACCATCAGATCTTGGTAACCTTGTAATGAAATCCATAAAGACCTCTTCCCAATGTTGGCTAGGGATAGATAAAGGATATAAAAGACCTATAGTTTTGATGGTTTCACCTTGTTTTGTTGATAGATCATACATTTAGCCACATATTTCTATACATACCCCTTGAGACCTTCCAAAAAAATATTGCTTGATCCTGTGATAGGGTTTCAAAAATCTTGAATGACCCCCAATTGGAGTTGCATGAAGTTCTTGAAGGATTTTTTGTTTAAGAAGAGAATTCTTACATAGGCACAATCTATTTTTATACCATAAAACATTACCTTTCCATGTGAATTTTTAAAATCCATCTAAACCCTACTAAATATTTTGAATCAAATCATGAGTAGTACTATCATGTTCTGATTTTGATCATGCTTCGTCTAGCCAATCTGCCTACAAAATGGTTATGGCACATAGCAATGCCTCAACTGATTGATATTTTTTGGATAGTGCATCTCCCACCACATTGTCCTTGATTTTTTTGTAGATTATTTAAAAATCATAGCCTAACATCTTAGTTACCCATTTCTATTGTTCTTTAGATGACAACCTTTGTTCTAAAAATTATTTAAGACTATCATGATCAGTTTTTACCTAAAAGTGATGACCCATCAAATAAGGTCTTCATTATTTGATTGCATGCAAAATGGACATCATTTCCTTCTCATAGATGGTCTTGTGCTGATTTTTACCCTTGAGTTGACAAATTTCAAATGCTAGTGGTCTACCTTATTACATGAGCACAACACCCATACCATACCCAAATGCATCACATTCAACAACAAAAGTCTTAGAAAAATCAGGAGTGGCCAATACTGGAGTAGTACACAGCCAATTTCAATTGCTCAAATGACTGGGTAGCTACATTAGTCCACTAAAAGGAGTCTTTCTTAAACAAAGAGGTAAGTGGGGATGCAATACTACCACAATTTTTGAAAAATATATGGTAATAACCAGTGAGTCCCAAAAATCCCCAAATTTGCTTGAGTGTCTTAAGAATTGGCCAGTCTAGCATTACTTGGATTTTTTTAGGATCCACTTTCACTCCTTCATAAGATACCAAATGACCCAACTATTCAACCTCACCAACCCCAAAAGTACATTTGGAAGGTTTGGCATATAATTGATTTTGCTCTAAAATGGAGAGTACTTATTTTACATGTTGCAAATGGTCTACCCAATTTTTACTATAAATGAGGATATCATCAAAGATTACCAAAACCAATTTCCTAAAAAATGGATTAAAAACAATATTCATCAAACTCTAAAAAGTAGATGGTGCATTTGTTAGGCCAAAAGGCACAACCAAAAACTCATAATGCCCCTCATGAGTCCTGAAAGTAGTTTTGGGTATGTCTTCATCACGAATCCTGATTTGACGATACCTAGAACACAAATATAACTTGGTAAAATAAATATCACCATTCAATTCATCTAGAAAACCATCAATGATAGGAATTGGAAACTTATCTTTGATAGTTTACTTTTTGAGTTCTCTGTAGTCAGGGCACATCCTCCAAGTGTCATCTTTCTTTCTCACTATGACAACTGGTGATGAGTATTCACTTTGGCTATGGTGAATGATTATTGCATCCAACATCTCTTGTACTATCTTTTTAATTTCAATTTTTTGGGCATAGGGATGCCTGTATGGCCTGATGTTGGGTGGTGTACTACCAAGAATAAGTGTGATAGCATGATCATGAATGCAGCTAGGTGGAAGTCCTTTTGACATGTCTCCAAAAACAATAGAATGAGCATCAATTATTTGTTGCAAATCAAGAGGTAGAGATGGTTGAATTGGCTATACTTCCATAGAAAATAAGTGGGTTACAAATCCCTTGGTACCCTTATAGAGAATATTTATCATTTGATGGGAGCTAACAAGCTGGGGAGATTTAGATTTTAATCCTCTTAGCTCAAATGCCCTTTCTTCTGAATGAAAATGCATGAATAATTATTGAAAATTCATCTTAATAGTGCCCAAAGTGGTGAGCAATTGGACTCCCAGAATAATATCAACTCCATCCATTAGAATAACAAAAATAGGAGAATCTAATAAGTAGTCTCCCATGGCCAACTTAATACTATGACATTTTTTGGAATATCTGATAGTACCAACATCTGTAATCATTACCTAAAATTCTAGAGTTGGATAAATGAAATAGTTCAAATGAGAAACCAACTTACTATGGATGAAGTTGTGTGTGCTCCCAGAATCAATCAAGATAGTGACCTTCTATTTCTTAAGTAAACCCATCACCTTAAGAGTTTGGGGAGTACTAATACTTGACAGGGCATGACATGAAATAGTAGGCTAAGAGTATTTAGATTCTTCCTTAGGAACTTCTACATCCACATCATGTACTTATACATCCTCTTCATCATCATTGGCACCTACAATGTAAAATAACTTCTTCTCAGCACAATGATGGTCTTTACTCCATTTGCTGCCACAACCATAACATAATCCTTTGGCTTGCTTCTCCTCAATTTTTCATTGTGTTAATCTAGTAGGTTGTGGAAATGATGGTGTTAGAAAGTTATGATCATGACCAATAGTGAAAATTTTCCTTTGACCATCTCTTTTTCTTCTATCAAGTGTGCCTTAAGGATAAATTTTGATATAGATTGTGGGATAAACATTCTAACTTCGTATTGGATGCTATCTTTGAGGCCACCCAAAAATAGACATGTCAAATTTATCTCAGTGATATTTTCCACCCTTAAAGTGAGATTCTAAAATTGATGAATATAATCCTTGACATGTCTTATTTGCTACAACTTGGCTAATTGGCTAAAATAGTTCTTAGAGACATTATTCTAATAATGAGTTATCAACTCCTCAATAAAAATAGTCCATGTAACATGAGTACCATTCTTTTTCTTTTGAGCACATAACCAATGATACCAAATGAATTGCTCAGGTTCCATATACAAAGATGCCACCATCACCCTCTGAGAACTAGGGGTTTGATGTAGCTCAAATAAACTCTCAATTTAGTTAATCCAAGTGAGAGGATCCTTACCATTGAACTTACGCATGTCTACTTTTGTCAATATTAGTTTCATACCAGTATGGGAGTTGTTGAGAGGAGGATTTGAATGCTAAAATGGAGGATTTCTAGGCTAAAACTAAGATGTGAGGGAAGCCAATTGCATAGTGATATGCTACAATTCACTATGAACTCCATTAATATCTATGTGCATCCCTAAAACATTATCTTGGACCACAACAAAGTCATCATGCCTCACCAAGTTTTTTATGTCCTCTTAAAGTTGAGAAATCATCAAATCTAAAGTTCTAGATTCTATGCCATTAATAGGAGTCTTAAGAGTTTTTGGTTCTCCTTTTCTTCCCTAAGTTGAAGGACCTACCATAAACAAACCCTAGGAGGGTTTTGACCCCCACAAAAAAGTGTATCGATAGAATACACCATTGTGATCATCTCACCGAGATGAATCCAACGACTGCAAGTGTGCAAGGGGAAAAAAATTATAGAATTTTTTTTAAATAATTTTTTTTCAAAAAAGCATTTCAATAAATACTGCATTGACAAAAAAATTAATTCTTCCTAGATTTCAAGTTATGTTTTTTTGCTTTCATTGCTCCCAGAAGCCACACCTCACTAGATCTAAAAAAACACCACAGGAAACTTGCTCAAATTGAAGATCTGATACCACTTGTAATGAAATTACTTAGATATTCACATAGAATGATTTTATATTTCATAAAATAAGAAAATATGAGAGATTACACAATGATAATTGATATCAGAATAGAATACTGGATACTATAGCAAATCCACTTCGAGGGGGAAACCTCCACAATAATGCACTATTAGCAGAATACTTCACACATCATTCTTAAAGACTAACCACTACCTCTTATATATAGTCTATTTATCTAAGGTTATTCCATAGGCTGACCTATCTAAGAACATGTAGAAATGTAACAAGTAAATAAAAGAGGTATGTAAGCCAAAGTCAACCACACATATCCCTAGACACACCAATGGTTAAGGGAATACCAAACTCCACCTTTTATCTAACCTAAGCTCATCCCTTTATATCCACCCACATTCCATCTCCCTATTTTAGGGGCAACTGATTAAGGATTAATCATGTGATTATCTATCATAGTCATAACTTGATCTTGAACATTAGGTACCACAACTCTACCCATGGCTTGGTTCTCATGGTACTTTCCACCTTTTTTCAATATGGATCCCCATGGTCATTGTCACCTAAGCCTATTTTACACTTAATAAGCCATATTATTCTTTTAGTTTTCCCTTCATAAAGGTGAGCCACTAAGCCAACCTAAACAAGTCTATGTTAAGCAAGGTCAAAGCAATCAAAGTAAACCATCCCTATCATTAGCAATCATATGTCATTCCTAGCTTTCATAGAGTACTCCCTTGAAGGATAACTATTGAAAATTTATTTGAAATTGCCAAATATAAAATAGACTTCTCCCTTGAAGGATAGCTATCAAAAATATTAAACAAAGCACATAAACTTAGACCACTTCATTGAAGGATGGATGAGTAAATAATTTTTTACAAGCATGGTAATTTATCAGAACCTTCCCACATTGATCAACTTACCATATATATAAATAAATCCAAAAACCCATTATCACAATAAAAAACCAAAAGAAAAATAATTTTGAAAGTTGAAATCGACTCTCAATTAACATAATAAGGTGGACATTGCAATCATCTTTCACAAGTAGACTTCCCACATTGATCAGTATACACTCTACATGACATAGACTTATTTTTACTGACTCTTTAGACACCTATAAAAGAGGCATGCTAGTCTTACAAGATTATTCCATTTTCACCCAACTCCCTTAAAAGCAAGGGATTTTGAGCTTACTTAATATTCTGTGGTTAAGACACCTTTTAACTAACTAATGAACACTAATGCAAAGCATTTGAAGGGATTATGTTCATTAAGCTAATCCAACTTCAGTTTTGTTTTATTCCTTGTCAATGAAAAAACATCATGATCTCTTCTTATCCTATCATGAGGAGTTGATAATTTCATTATGACATGTGTCTCTTAATTATATTATTTATTCTCCCCTCTGGTTTTGTTAATTAAACTACCTCATGCGTTTTATCATAAACATTAACAACAAACATAAGCATAACCATACTAAGCATGATAATCACATCCATAACAAATTAAAATAATCAACCATTTTACACCATATGTTATAATATAAATAATGAATCATATACTCATTAATATTTAACATGTCCTAAGCAACCAAAATCATAACCATAAATCAAAACCATCTCATGCCTAGATAAGCATATATCAAGGTCTACACAACCATAACATAAGCATAATCTATAAATAATAAACATCAACATCAAACCATAAAACCATGAACATGAGCATAAATAATGATCATATATAATCCATACATCAAATAACATAGCAATGTATACAAACAACTAGATATGTTTCTCTCTCAAAATATACATCTCACTACATTAGTACATAAGCTAGTATCAAAATCATGTACACCTATATCTATATGTCATAGCATATCACATTATTCCCCTAGGGCACCACTACCACTTACTCCACCTACACTACCATTGACATCTAGTGCTTATCCTCCTAGGATGCCTGTCTATCCCCCCACTGAAGTGGCCTATTAACCTAGAGTCACCACAACTGATCCACCTACTAAATTAGCTCTATACTCACCCCATCAAGGCTGCTCAAGACACTGTGTTAGAATAATATCCTCATAGTACCTCAACTCCACCACTATGTCCAAATACCATGCCATAGGGATCATACCTAGTTTCCCTCCTACTGGTGCTCCTACCCTTTGTCTCAAGGTATCCCTCTCTTGGGTCACCAAGCCAAGTGAGGTCTTTGCCTAATCTCTCTCACTTGTCACAATGGTGACCTAACCTTGTAATGTCATAATATAACGTTGGAATTTGGCCACTTATCCCTTTAACCTTATAATATATACATATGTGATAGTCAGTGCTACCCCTACTTGACCATCAGGGCCACCTCCTTGTATCTATACATGTGGACCCCCACCAGCTGGATCCACATTCATAGCTTGTCAGCCCCATCATCCAACCTAAAACTGACCACTACATAAAGTGTCTAGTACTATGTTACATAAACAATAATAAAACCAACATCATTAACCCTTGATTTAACATATATCTCCTCATGATCTAGGATCACCTCCTCTGGCTATGGATCAGGTAATAAAAACTTAGCATCTTCCCACCTATACCTCAAGAATGGACCTAAAATCCCCTGCACTAGGTTGAACTACCTATGAACTCTATCAAAGGGGATGAACTTAGTCTCATTCTCTCTCCTCCCATAGATCCATATCCAACTCTATAATGCTAATGTATGATAGTTATATAGGGACCACCTAAGATAGACAATATATGGCCTACAAACCATATCCCCCAAAACTAAGCCATCCAATGCATCCCTAAACTAGTCAATATATCTCTCACCTACTCTAGCTCTTATGAGTGCATAGTCACCCCTCCATCGCATGAATCTCACTCTAAAATCCATTTGGGCATAACCCTCCCATGGTAGACCCAATGATCTCAAAACCCTAATATGATTGTATGCCTAATAATAGAACACAAACCCCACATTGATCCTATATTGTCCATGATCTCAGAATCCCCATAGCTCCCTGTAGATTTGAATTAGAAAAATTAGCACCCACCCAAACACTATCGTACCAAGTGACATCTCCACTAGCACACCTAACATTAGATAAGGAAATCATCCATTGCTTGAGTCTAAAGATGTAAAATAGGAAACTACCATCATCATCATGGTCATCAAACACCTCTCATCTAGAGCCCTTTAGTACAATGACTTGTAATCAAAACCACTAGCCTACTTCCTAGGAAGGGCCTAAACTTTAGCATATAGAAGCTCTATCTGATCATCCCTCTCCTCACTCTTTATGTGATATATTGGCTCCCTCTGAATGGGTAGCCATGTGATCTTATGAACATCCTTTAGTAGGATGGTCATCTCTCTTATTGGTAAGAGGATGGTGTTTATGGATGGATCCCATCTCTCAATGAGGGCCATGATTATCACCACATCTCATAAAAAGCATTGGTAGTATCTCATGGATCTAGGGCCAACCTCTACCATTTGTGTCCAATCATCCTTAGTAATCCCTCCATGAATCTCTACAAAGATCTTTGGAACTCGATCCCTCATCTGGATCTGGTCTCATGCCTAAAAAAATTAAAGTTATCACACATGCTTAATTTTTCATTGCCATTATTCATTCCTAAATCCACCTCTTTATCAACCTAAACCCACCTAAATCAACTTATTCCACACTAACTTTCCACTGTTACCTCTATAGCTCTACCTCTTGTGACCCTCATCTACCAAACATTTTAACACCTACCTTAACCTATCAAACCAATACCTAACTCTCTTTTCTAACAAAAACTTAATCCTTTTTAAAAAATCATTACTACTTGAAACCTACCCTATATCCATAAGCATTTAAACATTTTAAAATAATAAAAGCATTTTACAACACCCCATTTCCTTTATTTTTTATAAACCACTTGGCCACTCTTTCGACTGCTAATGGTCGTTATGACTGCCAACGATCAAGCAACCATTTAGCTTTGATATTCAACCATCGATGGTCAAGACTGACTATCAATAATTGGGTAGAACTATTGATGGTCACTATGTGTGACTATTGGTGGAAAAATACCTAACCTTACCCTACCCTACCAAAAAACTACCAGAATAACACTAATCCAACAAATAAGATACCTATCTCTATCTTATACCCTACCACCCACCCTAATGCCCTTTTAATTTCAAGTTTCATTAGATAAATTTTACAAACATAGGAAATACCTAAATCTAGGTCAAAACCCTACCAAAACAACCACATACTACCCAAATTCAACTTTAAATCCACCAAATCCACTAATATATCAATTTAAAACACCACCTACCTCATTCCTCCACATTTATTGAGGATGGATCCTGTGTCTCACTATTAAGCTATATCCTCATCCACCCTACATCCTTAGTCCTAATAGATCACCTACATACACTTTTGACCAATAAAAAACCACCAAGTTAGCATAACACTCAGTCAACACTCTTACACAAAATGCTAAAATCACCAAATCACCCAGAGCATGAAAAACATAGAAGTCAAATCATAAAAGTGAAAATGACTTTTCATTTTCACTTTTTATGTTCTAGCATTTTAGGATTTTCCCCTAACCATTGATGGTTAGGTTGAGTATTGACGGTCGATCATGGGACCCTTGATCATAGATGGTAGGAAAACCCACATTTTAAATTTTTTAGGCACCCATACCTAAGTGCTAAATTTTTGGAGATTACCTTCTCACACAAACCCAAACCTACCTATGGAGACTACCTTCTCCACCCACCTTGTCACCTCATTGTTGGTCTATTTTGGCCCAACTAGCACATGTTTTATGACACTTTTTACCTGGTCTTTTGACTACAGTGACAACATTTCCATTTTGACCCTTTTTCAACCTGTGCCACCTCATGCTTACTTAACCTACATGTGTATTTTTGGGAGCACTTCCTACCTTAGATACCCATGACACTTGACCTATTTGTGTGTTTTTGGGAACACTTCCTACCTTAGATACCCATATAATCACTGACCTTGTATAAGAGACTAACAAGTGTACCCAGCTGCCATGCCTAAATATGGTCACATATTACATTGGTCACTCATCTTTTTAGCATCGACCTTTAAAGTTTACCTAGTATTGTCATGATCTTGGCTATCACAACTTTTATCATTATTTTTACACCTATTTTTACCTTAGTGCCAAACCTATCACCCACCTTCATGCTGACCACCTTCATCATCACTTCACCCACTTATCAAACTCACACCTAATTTTTCTTTACCTCATCACCTCTTAGTTTAAGGAGGAACACCTTCTCCCATACTTGGGGCAATCAATATATCTTTGATAGTGTTAATTTTTGTTTTACAACTTGTTAATTCAAGCTGTATAATCAAAGGGGCAAAATGTAAACACAAAAAATCCACACACCATCATTTTGAGTGTTAAAATACCCCTAAACCACCTTAAGACCCCCTTGGGACCATTTAACCTTTTGAACCCTAGCTGAACCTAACTTGTAGTATTTTAACTCAACTAGCTTAAGCTAGCCTTTACCCACTTTTCTCCCTTTACCCTCAATCTTTGACACTCACCTTGACAATTGATGGTTAGGGTGCACCTCCTTAACCACAAGCATGCATATTACCCACCTTAATTTTATAAAAATAACTCATCTAAATCCTATTGTGATCCATTACATGAGTAAGTTAAAATTAGGAAGCCTATTTCATGTCTTGTTACAACTCTCTTTCCTTATAAGAAGAGAGGAATAAGAGGTGAAAAGGGATCTACAAATCTACAATTGTTCTCAATAGCTTGTGTATCTAGAATTCTCTTTTTTTTAAGTCAATCATCATTAGCAATCTAGTGAGCCAAATACTACATCAGAGAACCAACTTACCACACCAAAGCACCAAGTATCATTATTCTATCGTAATCACACTAGACTCTATCAATGAGTCAACTACCTCAAACATCTACCCAATCAACTTTCTATAAGATAAGTATTTGATTTTCAATATTTAATTACTTTATTTGTTTTTTGCATTCAACCCAACACCAACCTAACTCCCAAAATCTAAATTTTAGATCTCATAAATCAACCATTCACTAACCCAAATCCACACATAGTAACCATCAATGATTCTCTCAACTACCAACAGTCTGTCCAACTACCGATAGTTACCTTGATCACTGACAGTCACCTTAGTCACTGATGGTTAGCCCAACTGTCAATGGTCACTGTGGATCCATTACAATAAAAATAACTCATCTAAATCCTATTGTGATCCATTACATGAGTGAGTTAAAATTATAAAGCCTAGTTCATGTATTTTTACAACTCTCTTTCCTTATAAAAAGAGAGTAATAAGAGGTGAAAAGGGATCTACAAATCTATAGTTGTTATCAAGAGCTTGTGTATCTATAATTCTCTTTTTTATAGGTCAATCATCATTATCATTCCATTGAACCAAATACTACATCAGATAACCAACTTACCACTATAGCTCCACCAAATCACCAAGTATCATTACTCTATTGTAATCACACTAGACTCCATCAATGACTCAACTACCTTAAGCATCTACCCAATCAGCTTTCTATAAGATAAGTATTTGATTTTCAATATTTAATTACTTTTTTTTCTTTTTGAAATCAACCCAACACCAACCTAACTCCCAAAATCTCACTTTGAGATCTCATCAATCATCCATTCACTAACCCAAATCCACACATAGTAACCATCAATGATTCTCTCAACTATCGATAGTCTTTCCAATTACCGATAGTCACCTTGATCATTGATGGTCACCTTAATCATTGATGTTTAGCCCAACTATCAATGGTCACTATGGAAATAAAAACTAGCAAGCTATTTTCACCCACCTACCCCCAACCAAATTTGATTTTCTATGTTCCTACCTGTTCATAGACCCCTTTCTAATTTTCTAAAACACACCCCAACCCTCTAGCACTAGTATTAATTAGCTAATAGCTATTTTAATAGTTTATAGTCTATTTTTTTAAGCAAGCATTCTTGTGTTTAATTTTGGTATCTTTTTATTATTAATGTAAGTACCTTCTACTATATTTTATAAACTTAATTATTTAAAATGTGTGAATTGACAACCCTCAAGGAAGTTCTTGCTTATGAGATCTAGTTATCGCTAGGTAATCCAATCAACTATCTATCTAATGAATAAGTATACTTTAGTGCTTTCTTAGTTACAGGTCATCATCCCAAGCCAAAGAGGAGCTCTCCATAATCTTTTGATTTAACACATGCACAATCAATCATGTTTTTCAACCATACATGTACGCAGTTTCTTCTTTACCCTTTTCCAATACTAAGCAAGAAATTCATTGAAACATGCCCATTATAAGCAAGGTTATTTAACATGAATTATTATGATGAAACCATAACGAAATAGATGTTTGGATACTTATTGACTATAATTCCCTTGCACTAACAACCTTGTAGAATATGAAGCCTTGATCTTAGGATTGCAGTTTGTGTTGAAACATAGGGTCAAGTAACAAAAGGTGTTTGGGAAATCTAAACTTGTCATAAACTAAGTTAGAAGCATATTCTATTTCAAAGTGTCCTATCTTAAGAAATATAAACACCAAACATGGTATTTAATAAAAAATTTCATTAAATTCAATGGCATTCTCATTCCAAGAGAGAGAAACTAGGTTGCTCGCTAATTGGAAGCATCTAATGCAAATCTAAAACTCCTGGATGACTCAAGGTTGTAGTATTTTTCAATCAAACTTGTCACATATCCCTAAGTCATAGATAATGTGATAAATCTCCATGTTTTTGAGGATGACCATCACATATTTGATTTCCTTAATAGTTTTAGAGTGTTTAAAACTCAAGTGATAGACAAAGATGAAAGAGATGATCCAAGAAATGGGGATTACAATTAGGATGATATCATTAACCTTAAATAAAATTGAGTCTCAAAGGATATTATCTCCCTTGAGTGAGTGTTTGACCTTGATACATCTATACACCCACCTAGGAAACCAATATATATGGACCAAAAGGCTAAAACCATTAATCTTGGGTCTCCTATTCAAACCCTTACTATCAATATTGGCATTAATTATACACTTACTAAAATTAAACAACTCAAATAGTTGTTAAAATATAAGGATATTATTTCCTAGGCATATGGAGACCTTAAGATCTTCAACCTAAGTGTAATAACCCATACTATTCCCCTCAAGTTGAACCAAAAACCTTTTAGATAGAGGTAAAGGATTGTGAACCTAATCATAAAACCACTCATACATAAGGAAGTTCACAAGTTCCTCTTAGCTAGGATTATATTCCTAGTTTGTAACTCTATGTGGGTAGCTAATTTGGTGCCCATTCATAAGAAGAGCAAAGAGATTTGACTACATTTAGATTTATAGAACCTAAATTGAGATTTTGATAAATATAATTACCCATTACCATCCTTAGATTAAGTAATTCAAATGGTTAGTGGATCCTAGATGATGTCCTTCTTGGATGGATTATCGAGATATAATCAAGTCTTGGTGAACATGGGGGATAGAACCAAGATCACATTCAGAATGAAATGGAACACTTTAACATACAAGAAGATGTAATTTAGCTTGATAAATATAGGAGTGACTTTTTAGAAAGACATGGACTTCACCTTTAAAGGTTTGATAGGGAAATTCATTATCATTTACTTGGATGATTTGACTATTTTTCAAAACATAGATCTAATCATATTCACCATCTCCAAAAAGTGTTTGAAAAGTGCCATAGGTATAATATATCCCAAACCTAAAGAAGTGTGTGTTTGGTGTTAAATAAGGTAAGATTATTGGTCATTCTATCACCAAAGAAGGTATTTCCATTGAACCTAAGCATGATGGTGTGATTTAAAAATTATTTCTACCTAATAAAAAGAAAGATCTAAAATCCTTCTTTCGTAAAATTAACTTTGTGCACAAATTTTTTCCAAGTTTTATAAAATTATTAAACCTATAAATGTAATGTTAAACAAGACATGAAATTGAAATCAAATCCTAAAACAAAAATGGTCTTCTAGGACATTAAATATGCCATCATGTAGGCACTAGTTCTGATAAACCCAAACTACATTAAATATTTCTACATCTATTCTTTTGCTTCTAAACATACCATAGCTACGATGCTCACCTAGAAGCTAGATCAAGATGAACACCTATTGATGGCTCTATGCGTACCACAGGAGTCCTTAGTATTCAAGAACACTTCTCATTTTAGAATTGTAGGAATTTAGAGCATGAGTAACAGGTTTTGGTAACTTATGTTACCTATGGTGAAATAATGAGAAAGAAATGTTTGTCTGTTTAAAAAAATTTATATTAATTGATGATTGGGAGCCATCATGGGACAATTCTTTACAAATTGTAAGTATCTATGCTAATAATAGTGAATTGTGATCAAAGCCTAAACTACAGAATAATCTAAATGGATATTTTTAATGAAGTCTAAACTAAAGTGATTTGGTTAAAAAGGGGGAAAAAGAGAAGGGTAAGGTAGAAATAAATTAAGTGATTGCTGATTCTTGACTCAAATATCATGACAAAGTTTTAATTATAACTAAACCTACATTCAACCAATATATAATGTGAAATAACATAAGCTTAGATCTCACCATACACTAGGCAAATTTTTAAGGATAATATGAAATTATACAAGTAAGAACTAGATTTTACTTTAAATATTTGCTACCAAACTCAAATAACATTAGCACATCTGAATATAGAATAAATGAAACAAAGCAAATCAAGATCCTTATACTAATCTAGCATAAGCATAAATTAGCAACCCTATATGACATACAAATTTAGAATTCATGAAACCATTCAAATTCAAGATTTCAAACCAACAATTAAGAGAAAGCCACATTAATAATTGACACATCAAATTTAGACAATCTTCACTAAATTCCTTAATAGTATTAATTGCTCAAAGTATATAAATTTGCTCAAAATTATCTCCCTTTAAAAAATGGTAGTACTACCTTTTATAAAAAGACAAGGCAATATATTGGTTATTTGTGAGATACAAAAGTACAAAAGATAAGGACAACTATCCTTTTTTAGAAAGTTCTAGAATACACTTGCTTTCATAACTAGACTGACCTAGAGGCAAATATGCTAATAGATGAACATATGCCTTTACAAAGAATATTCCTATTTTAAATATTATAATGTTTTATAAAAAAAGGAATATTAACTAGTTATTGGGCCCATTGCTGAAGGGTCCCCTTATTACTCTTGAAGAAGCTCCATAGCCCTTTGATGTTGTTCGTTGACAAGTTCTAAATCCATAGCTAGCTTTAGGAGATAGACATTTTCTTAATTATCTAAGTCCTAAAAATATCTATACTCCCTTGCCATTGCTTCTTTAATACTCCTAGATTCTACAACATTTTCTTCAGCAGTGAAGATCATGCCCAATTTTTTTTTATTATCACTACCTAATTAACCTTGACTCTTTCCCTTTACTTCCTACATCACCAACGTGACTCTATACTTATATTCCTCATCATCAATAATACCCAAGGCTTTAGTCTTTGCATAATTAGCAAACATGGTGCCAAGGAGTTGATTAATCCTGATAATTAGCTCTACATCATCCCTCAAGAGTTTGTCCAAGCCTACTAACCAAGTACTTAAGCTTTAGATATTATCTACCACTATCCCTAATATAGCATTTAGGTGGGCCAGGCTAATCATTTTGAGCTTAGGAATTCTATTCCTAATTAGTATGCTAATAAGATCTCTTACTTTGGCCTCTGCATCTTGCCATTATGTTATAATCCTTTAACCACCTCACTCTACTATCTCAATGCATCTTGTCTTAGCTTCATTAAATTTAAAGAGTCAAACATATCGAAAAGGATTCTTCAAACATATTTATTATAGCCTCAAGAACTGATAAGATAGCTTGGGTCTCTAAGTTCTCCTTTTCCTTCTCTAAATTATGAATCTTTTATTTCATTCCTCTGATGCTAGCTCTAACTTAAGATGAATGATCCTTAATTAAGCTTTCAATATATTCTTCATGGATGGGTAGTTCACTAGGCTACTACCCTCCAACTGGACTTAAACATGTAAAGGGTTCAACCTTATAGAATGTGAACTCTTTAATCCCCACCATGGTTTTTCTTGTTGTGAATCTCTCTAATCTAGTTGTCTTTGGATTGAATTGCATAGTAGTAGATGACTTTGTGTATTTTGGAGGTTATAACACCTCTATCTTTGTGATATTTTATGTTCCTAAAGCATCTATTTGTTTGCTTTTTGACCCTATAATGGTCACTAGTCTTCTTTCTTCTTCTTCTTCTTCTTTCATCAAAGCCTTTATCCAAGGCTTAATGTCATCATGCACATCAATGTTAATAATTTGGATCAAGGACCAAGAGTGAGACAAAGTGGGAATCTTATGCATTTTTCTATACATAAACCAATTAGGAATGATTGGTCCATGAATAGGGTATTCCTTACTGAATAAATTGATTTCACTTGTGAGATGATTGAAATTCAACTTTGGCCTCTTTGATCCAATAAGGACCAAGGATAATTTTGCTTTCCTTTTTTGTGGGGGAGATAATGGAACTAAATCCAAAGCAACCTCTTTTCATTTATCTTTCTTAACCTTCTCTACTTGGGCTTGTGCCTCCTCAACATGATCCATTTCTTCATCAATACTATATGCCTCAGCAAGGACCTTGAGAGCATCCTTCACTATTTCATCAGGTTCCAAGGCAATCATGTCTAAATATTCCAATGGAGATGTAGGTATATCAATAGGGATTGAGGATGATGGGCCCTCACCAGGTCTCTCTTCTAACTTTTTTTACTAGAACCCTATGTTATTTGTGCTTGGGGTTACTACCTCTCTACTTAGGGTTGCTCTTTATGGGGCCTTGAAGGTCTAGACAAAAAGTGGTGTTACAAAGGTCCTATTTTCCATATATATCCTAGTGGTTTCTCATCACTATAAAATCTATGCTCAAGTTTGATGTTATATCCCTTGAGTCTAGCCAATATTTCTTCAAAAGTGTTTGCTTTGATATAAATGGTGTCATAGACATTGAGTTGGTGTATATACACTAGTTTGGGAAACTACATGGATTTAAAGTGTGTGGAGACTATGCCTTTTGGGTCCCACATATTTAACTCATCAAACTACAATCTAAAAGAGTCCCTGTGCCTAACACAATACTCACCTAGTCTTAATTTTGTAGTATATTACTGCCAATGGTTGTACGAAATAGTTGGAGGAGGCCCTTCCTCTTATATTTGCATACTTTATCCACACCATTAATAATTTTTTATGCAATCTCTTTATCTACCAACTTTATTGGGACATGTATAGGCAATCTGTAGGGTTGGATCATACTCCCCTCAATCTTGATTATCGTATAATCTAGATATAACTAGATGTCCCCCATGAGCTCCACATATTTCTTGGTTAAAGGGATAATTTTGGGAATTGAGATCCCTATAATGGCTTATACTAAAGATGGGTAAACACAATCACAAATGAATTTAATGTTATTCCTATAATTGAATATGTGTAGCTTCAAATAATGGTGAGAGATTGTAAATCTACCATCAGGCTACCAATTTTTGATGTAGGGGATATAGGTGGAGGCTAGTAAGGCATCTAACATATAAGACATCATGAAAAATTAGGTTATGGTCTTCTTCTTAATGGATGTGAATTGCCTTTCTAAGTATATGATGGTCATATCCCCAATTGGAGGAGTGAACCCATTTTATACCATAAAGTAGACATAGGATACCCAATTTTTGCTGATAAATGTGGTTGAGGGGGCTCTAGAGATTCTATTTAATAGTTTCATAATTACCATAATTCTTTCCCTAAATTGGGAAACTAGGATTTTTTCTAGTAGGGTCTTGGATTACATGGCTTCCCTGGAGCAACCATGGCCTAAGGATGGTGTCAAGATCATTCTTGCTAGTCCACTACTTAATAGTGGGCAAATCCACTTGGGGTTTTGGGAGTTTATATTAAATTTTAAAGGCTAATGGGGAAATGGATGATACTATTTCAAAGGTCCTATCATGGATAATCCAACCCTACTCAATTCTATAATCCTTAAAAATGAGAGCAAGGATGTTGATACAGTGGATTACCTCTAGTTTGGTGGCTGCATAGTATAGACTAGCCATCTAGACTACAACTAGGTCATAATACCTCCTAGTCATAGTAAAAATATTTTTTTCCTATTTAGTAATGGCCTACATCTCCTCAATGGTCCAAAATAGCTTGGACCAATTCTTATTTCTTGTGTACAATATAATAATGTCTAGATATGTATCCTTGAAAACCCTCTCTTCATTGTTTGTAGATAAATATAGCTCTGTCTCATCCTTGTATTGTTACTTGTGAGCTACCATGGCTTTCAAACCTTGAAAATTGCTTTCAATTTATATATAAAATGGTCTTTGGGTTATCTCTTTCATGCTTAAAACATAATTGAACCTATTCTAAATTCACTATAATCAACTTGAGTCCACTTAAGGCCTTTTTATTCAAGTTTTAGGGTTTTGAAGCTTTAATGGAGGTAGCTCATTTGGAGTTTGGCTCATACATGCTTTAGATATGATTTAGACCTTTGCCTTTATATGTTTGCATTTTTAAGCATAGAATATCTCTTATTTTGTCATTTTGTTCTTATGTGACACTTATATGACATCTATCTAGAACCTTTTGTGACATTTTTCATAAATGCCTTTGAATCACTAACCGTTGGCATTTAAAAAATGCCTTTTGTTTTGCACCATTAGATCAATATCCTCATATCAATATAGGCCATTGATTATGATCTAGGGCCTTGCTTGTCGTTAGTTCCTTTTGGTCTCGAGCCTCATGGTTGCGCCACTTGGCACTTCCATCAACTTTCTGAGCTCTAGCACCTTTATTAATCGTATATCAAACATTCGTTCACCATGTGTCAAGCCTATGGGATCTTGAATTTTTGTTGAAAATTCATCAATGATTTTTTTCTATTAGATCATCTACCATGATGAAGCACATACCATTATATCTTACAAGGTAAATGAGCTTTAATCAGTACATAGACATAAAAGAACTTAGGTTAAAATGCTTAAGGTTAAGTCTATTTTATATTAATAAACATGAATGGACTTAGGTTAAAGCATTTTATGCTAAGTTTTAAAGAAAAATTAACCTTTTAATGACATAAAACATGCCCCTTTTATTCAAATTAAAAGGTTAGATGATCTTAATTTTATCATCCTTGCAGATGTTAAAGGAAGCCTCTTAGACATTCAAATGATGTTTACGAGGATGTCAAATTTAAGCTTGTGAAGTCTTTTAGGTTTGATTGGATTAAAATTGATGATCACATGGATGTCAATGATGGCCTTGTAGACATCAAATGATGTTCACAAGGATGTCAATTTTAATCTCATCAAATTCTTGTGTTCTAATACAAGAATGCCATGTGATGACTCCATGGGGATTCTTGGGACCTTGAAGTCAATTCATGTCATTTGATCAAAATCTATGATGAAGAAAGAGACATTTGATTATGATCTAGGAGCTTGCTCATGATTGGTAGCTTCTAACATATAAGACCCTTTGATTTTAATATTTGAATGTGGGAGTGCTGCATGGTAACTTTGTAGGCTTCTTGAGGTTTTAACTTTTCAATGATGTCTTTGCTCTGTCAAATCTTTGGTCTGTGATGAAGTTTGAGTTATTGATCATGATATAGATGCTTGAACATGATTGGTCTAAAGGTCTAAGTTCTCAATTTGTCAAGATTTTCCTTGCTCCATTGGATCAAAAGGTGTGAGGAAGCATAAATCATTAGATCCTCCAAGATTCATGATAATTAAGATAGGACCTAGGATGAAAGGAACTTATGATAAATCATTTAGACTAAGGTATTGTTTATGTTAATAAACATGAATGGGACCTTAGCATTAAAACTTTAGGCTAAATTGATAATAAAGGGACTATGTTAGAAAATAAAAAACACCCTGCTAGGAGAATTAAAAGGGACTCTTGGCATAAAAATTGGACTATGTTAAAAGATGAAGAAGACTTTGCCAACATAACATTGAACCATGTTAGAGATATAAGAAACATAGGGGGGGAAATAAAAAGGACCAAGGAATAATTGTAAGCTAATGTTTGGTTATGTTAAAAAACCATGGCCAAGGCTTAACATAAAAATTGGGCTTAAGTCCAAGATAAATTTAGAATGTTCCCATCAATTTTCTCCCACCAAATTCAAATTCAAACTTGAACTAAGGGTTTATGTCAAGATTTTGGAACATGAATCCACCAATAAGGGTTCCATAAAACCTGTAACTAAAAGACACGAAGATCAACTATTAGCAACATTAGGCAAGCTCAAAGCAAAACCATAAACTAATGAACTAACCTCATTAAAGTTGATGATCTTCAAATTAAAAATAATGATCAAAACATGCCAAGTTTTTAGGGTTAAGCTTCAAAATATCTCAAGGCTCCCAATTTTATAAAAATGGGGGTATGTTGACCTCAACAAATGGTGACTTCTGGGGGAAAAATAATAATATGTTAAAACTTAGAGACTTTGGTTCAGACAAACAATTAAGTCATCTACTACACTTAATCAATACTATTATCTGGATCATTTTATGGTTGAAATAAACCTTACACTTGTAGAATTGAGATCAAACATTAAGACTTAGCCATACTATGTGTGTGATTTGATTCCACTTACTATTTTCCATGGAATTCAGGATAAAACTTCTAGGTTTCAAATCCTTAATCATTAACACTAACTTAGAGCATGTTTATATATTCATTAAGATCCATGCTTCTAGTTCAAGGAAGGCTTGGGCATTTCTCTGCTACCAGCTAGGCATACACAACCCTAAAAAAGATGCCTTTGGCTCTACTCATGGCCTTGATCCATTGCCAACTAGGCATCCATATCCCTGATGGAGATTACTAGAATCATCTATGCTTACATTTTTTTAATTTTGCATTGAATTCTTATTTTTGTATTTTTTAGATATTGTATGCTTTTAGTCAAGGTTGGGAACTAGGATAGCTAGGTTTAAAGATTTGGTCAGGTGTTTGATCCTCAAAGAATCACCTATGGATATAACCATTATCCTAGGTAAGGATGTTTATTAAGTGTAAGCATGACTATGACTTGATAGATTAATCTTTCCTCCTATGGATGAAATCTTCTTAAAACCAAACCTAGGTCAAGACAATGTTCAAGTTATCATGAAATAGTTGGCCTCTTTAATTAGTATTTACTAGTTTCTTAAAATGATAACATTAGGCTCACATTTTAGAACCATGGTCAACATATGTATTTGGTTCATACCCACATTCTTGAATTTGGAATTTCAAGAAAGTTAAAATAAAATTTGAGCTCAGGGTTGTCTAAAATGACTTATTAGAAATAAAGAACAAGGCAACATAAGCAAACACACAACAAAAGAAATAAAGTAAGAAATAAAAAGGAAACAAACAAATATATACATGCTTATAAACAAATAAGGGTCAAGAAGGAAAGAGCTAAAAGAAACTGACTAGCATATCTACATTAAGTCTAACCATATTATAGTTTACTCCATAAAGACCTCAGGAGGAGTATCAGAGAAGTAATGCTTGAGATATTTCCCATTGGTGGGTAGTGTGAGATTTTCTCCTTGTATATGTTTGAAATTAAAGTTGTTATTTCCCAATGTGTCTACAATATGATATGAGCCAATCCACAAAGATGTGAATTTTCCATGCTTGCCCTTAGGCTCAGATGCTGTCCCAAAAGAGAACTGGGTCTACTTGTCTAAACATCTTAATCTTTGATATTTTATCAAACCACCTCTTTACCATGGTTTGATGTCTACTAAAATCAACAAAATATTTCTCCCTTGCATATTCCATCTGAATGTTGTCTAGAAATCTTGAATTGGCCAGCTCCTAGATTTCTTCCATGTATTCTTGCATGAACTTGTATGTCAGCAACTTGAGAGTGATAGGTAAAATAGGTTTTTGGCCATACACCAAAAAATATGGTAATGCCTTTAGGGCTTGCTTGATTCTTATCCTATCTTCCCATAGGGCATACTCAAGGGTAATTGATTTAAATTTGGGAGTTAGTTCAAGGTTAAAATATTCTAGTTATTGTTGGGAAAAATGTTTAGAATAGGCATAAGTGGGTTGAAATTTGGGATAGAGTAGGCTAATTATCCTTGGGGATATAATTAATCATTGAAGATCACTACTTCAGAATAAGCCCTAGATAATGAAGTTATAGTTGGAATATATCTTTTCAAAAATATAGAGGTCATGAGATCTACTACATCCTTATAAATTTCTAGAGATAAAATATCATTAGGTTTATAATGTTTTATGGTCATACTATAAATTTTATATAATATATAATTAAAGGACCTTATGGGCTCAATTGCATCCCTATTGATGGTGGTAAACTAGTGGTATATGACACATGGTCTAATAATTTTGCCAAATTGGTCTATGAAAACATTAAAAAAATCCATCCCAACTAGTAATATAATTGTCAAGAAAATTGAGAAACCACTCATAAGAAACATATTTAAAATTAAAGGGGAAAAATTTGCATGCTACTTCTTCATTCAAAACATTTAGGAACCTTAAATCATTTTAAAAATATTTAATATGCTCTTCAGCAGTTATAATACTAGTTAGACTAAATGTTGGCATGTATTTTTTAGGGTTACGTGGGAGATCATGTACCATACCTAGTACATTGATTAAAGACTCTCCCAACCAAGCCATAATTGGATGAAGGTTTAAGGTAAATATACCTTGAAGGCGTGAGGTTGGAAAATATTTGGAACATCTATGCCTAATTTTATCTCACCTAGTTTTCTTATGGACTTCAAGTTCAAATAAAGGCTCCCTTATCTTTGAATGTGATCTTGTTCTAATCCTTGGTAATTCCATTTTGAAAATTGAAGATCCTATTTTAAATATGATGTATCAAGTTAATATTCATAAAGAATAAGGATTAAACTTGCACATTAAACTCATTTTGTAAAGATTGTGTAAAGAATAGTAAATGATGTAAATCTTTGACTAAGCTAGCTCAAAGATGTGTCTAATTATGCAAATATGGTCTATCTTTATAAGTCTAAGATCAAATAAACTCATATATATGAAATATATGCCAATATTTGATCAAAACAAGTTATTCTAACCTCAAATACTATGGATTTTCAAATATTAAGGTATCTTTACCAAAACTAAGCATCAACCTCAAAGAGTTAGAGACCATAAATATCAATGACCTTTACACTTCTAAGCAAATAATTACTCAAAATCACAAAAATAACATCAATCTTAGATCAAAACACACTAAGATAAACAAAGATTCAACCAATTCACAAAGAAATGCCCTCCTTCTAGTGCCAGTGGGGTTTACCTGTTGATGCTCTATGTGTACCATAGGTGTCCTTAGTGTTCAAGAACACTTTTCATTTCAAAATTCTAGGAATCCAGAGTATGAGTAACATGTTTTGCCAACTTATGTTACTTGTGGTGGAATAATGATAAAGCAATGTTTATTTGTTCCACAAAATTTATATTAATTGATGGTTAGGAGCCATTATGGGCTAATTATTTGTAAATTATAAGTATTTGTGCTAATAATAGTAAATTGTGATAAAAAATTAAACTATAGACTAATTTAAATGGATATTTATAATGAAGTCTAAACTAAAGTGATCAGGTTAAAAATGGAGAAAAAGAGAAGGGTAAGGTAGAAAGAAAATAAGTGCTTGATGATTCTTGACTCAAACATCATGACAAAGTTTTAATTATAACTGAACCTGCATTCAACCAAAATATGATGCAAAATAACATAAGCTCATATCTCACCATACACTAGGAAAATTTCTAAGGATAATATGAAATTACACAAGTAAGAAATAGATTTTACTTTAAAGATTTGTTACCAAACTCAAATAGTATTAGCACATCTGAATACAAAAGAAATGAAAGAAAGCAAATCAAAATCCTTTAACTAATCTAGCATAAGCACAAATTAGCAACCTTATATAACAAATACAAATTCAAAATTCATGAAACCATTCAAATTCAAGCTTTAGAACCAAAAATTGAGAGAAATCCACATTAACAATTGATGCATCAAATTTGGAAAATCTTCACAAAATTCCTTGATAGTATTAATTGCTCAAAGTATATAAATTTGCTCAAAACTATCTTCCTTTAAAAAATGGTAGTACTAAATTTTATAGAAAGACAAGGTAGTATACTAGTTAGTTGTGAGATACAAATGTACAAAAGATACTGACAACTATCCTTTTTTAGAAAGTTCTAGAATACACTTGCTTTTCAAAACTAGATTGACCTAGAGGCAAATATGCTAACAGACTAGCATATGCCTTTACAAAAAAATATTCTTATTTCAAATATTACAATATTTTTACCAAAAAGAGGAATATTAATTAATGGGTAGGCCCATTACTGAAGGGTCCTCCTATTGTTCTTATAGAAGCTCCATAGCCATTTAATGTTGTTCCTTAACAAGTTCTAAATCCACAGCTAGATTCAGGAGAGAGACATCTTCTTGGTTAGCTAAGTCCTCAAAATCTCTATCATCCCTTGCCATTGCTTCTTTAATACTCTTATATTTTTAATATTTTTCTTAGTAGTGAAGATCATGCCCAAAATTTGTTGTTGTCACTACCTGATTGACCTTGGATCTTACCCTTTACTTTTTGTATCACCAAAGTGACTCTATGCTTATATTCCTCATCATCAATAATTCTTAGGGATGTAGTCTTTGTAAGATTAGCCAACATGGTTCCAAGGAGTTTCTTAACCCTATAAATTAGCTCTTCATCATCCCTCAGGAGTCTATCCAAGCCTATTAACCAAGTACTTAAGTTATGGATCTTATCTACCACTATCCCTAATATAGCATTTAGGTGGGCCAGGTTAATGGTTTTGAACTTAGGAATTTTATTTCTAATCAGTATGCTGATAAGATCTCTTATTTTGGCCTCTACATATTGCCATTATATTATCAATCCTTTAGCCACCTCACTCTACTAGCTCAATACATCTTTTCTTAGCTTCATTGACTTTAAAGAGTCAAATATATCAAAAAAGGATGCTTTAAACATATTTATTATAGCCTCAGGCACTGATAACATATCCTGGGTCTCTAAGTTTTTCTCTAAATTATGAATCCTTTATTTCTTTCCTTTGATGCTAACTCTGACTTAAGTTGAGTGAGCTTTAGTTAGGCTTTCAATATATTCTTCATGGATGGGTAGTTCACCAGGATACTACCCTCTAACTAGAATTAAACCTAGAAAGGGTTCAATCTTTTGGAATGTGAATTCTTCATTCCCCACCATGCTTTTCTTGTTGTGACTCTCTCTAATCCAACTATCTATGGATTGAACTGCACAATATTATAATGAATCTATGTATTTTGGTGGTTCTAGGACCTCTATCCTTGTGCTATTTGATGCTCATGGAACTTTTATTTATTTGCTTTCTAAACCTATAGTGGTCACTAGTCTTCTTTCTTCTTTTTCTTTCATTAAAACCTTTATCCTGGGCTTGATGTCATCATGCACACCAATGTTAATAGTTTGGGTCAAGGCCCAAGAGTGAGACAAAGTGGGAATCTTATGAATTTTTTCATATATAAACCAATCAGGGATGACTAGTCCATGAATAGGGTATTCCTCATTGAATAATTGATTTCAATTGTGGGATGAGTGAAAGTCAACTTTGGCCTCTTTGATCCTGTTGGGAAATACATAAGCACAATTGATTACCATGCACAAGCAACTTAAATATGCAGAATTAAACCAGAATCACAAGTAACTAGAATTTAGAAATAACATAGAATATGAGAGACAATACCTAATTGTATTAATACTCATCCAGAAAAGAATATAATAAATAAGATGCCACTTCTTCACACCTCTCAGAGGCTTCCCACACCTCAAGTGTACAGTAATTCTTTCCTCAACTCTCTCTCTCTTACGGTCCCAACACACAACTCAAACACAGAGTTGGTGTTCACCTCCAACCAGGCAGTATCCACTACTACCAATACATTGAGTATATACACATACTCAACCGAGTGCACAACACACTCCAAGTAGATCTCCCATGAACCTACAACAACCTACAACTCAAATGATCTTACTTTGGAAGGATCTTCCTTGCCTTCCTCTTTGATCTCTTTCTGAGTACACACTGTACTCCAAGTAGAACCCACCTAATCTTGCTCCCTGTTGTGTTGTTGTCCTCCCTGATCTTGCACCCCTGCAAATCAATCTGGTTCTGCACACCTACAAACCTAGATCATGCACACACATACACCTACAGATCAATGATCTTACTTACCATGCAGATCTCCTAATGTAGCCATGCACACCTGCTGACCAAGATCATACATACATGAAGAACCCTTCTGATTCTCCAAACCAGCACCCACACTTGGTACTGTGGTACTAGGAAGAACACACCATGCTCTCTTCACACATAGAAGGAGCTAATATTTGCTCTCTTACTCTCTAGCACAAATTACAATACAGCCCATGAGTCTATTATATAGATCTCATGTAAACAATAATTAGACACCTAATTACAATAATTAGATCTATAGCTTCAAGTCTAAAATTGTTTCTTAACATGCAAACACTCGGTTCATTAACAAACTGTTCATGCAACTGACAGTTATGGAACCACATAGGCAACCGACGTCGGTCCCTGTCTGCCTGGAGATGATCGACATTAGCTGACTCCTGCTGACATTGGTTGCATTCTTGTCCACCACTGGTCGATGTCAGTCAACCTAACCAACGTCGGTGACTATGACACTCAACAACCTCTTAGCAACCTCCTTCCCTATTTGCATCAGTGAAGCTTTTAGCTCCACAACCTAACAATCTCCCACTTGGAGATAAACAACTGCACTATACCTATACTTATACACTGTCTAATTTGTTTCCTAGCTTGTATCCCTCTTCAAGCTCAATCCTAAAGACCACCCACCACACAACCTATGGTGCACCTCCTGTCATCTGAGTACCCTACAACATCTGAACCTATAAACCCATGTAGTGAAGTCCTAACCCTGCATAACATGAATCCTTACTACTGGTCCCTCTCAGATACCTGAGAACCCACTTCCTCGAATTAGCTCCTAACTCTCTGACAGCTCCCACTACGTGGGCAAACTCAGGTCTATACCAGACCTCATGTGATTTTGGACACTGAACTGTGTAGCCCTTGGTGTGATCCAGTTCTACATCCTGCATATTGAACCTTGCTAACACCTGATTCACATCAGCTCCCACTGGAGACAAAATCAACCTGTGATCTTCCATGTCTCTCATGCCAAAGAATTTCACTGCTCCAAATTCCTCATGACATTCCACTGAACTAACCTTACCCTTAGCTCAGTAAAACCTTATATGTCTGAACCTACTAGCTAGCATACCATCCACATACAGTAATAGGATAATGTTGTAATCATCATCCACCTGGTAAGACAAACATAATGGTTACACTGACATTGACTAAAGCCCTGCTTTATCATCCACTTGTCAAAACTTGTACCACTATCTTGTAGCTTCCTTAAGACCATATGACCTGGCCTTCCATCTCAGGTGTCCATTCTCTCTATTCTTTAACTAAGGTATCCATTCATCTTGTAGTGCTTTCATACCGGATGGCAACCCTACCAAATCTCCCATTTGGTTCTGCATCATATTCCTGCCATGCTCCCACTATTTCTTAGATCCTTCCTACTCTATAGTGAGTATAAAGAAGAGGAAAAATTAATTTGAGGCTTACTTACCACTTTCAATCCTCTATATGGGCATTTAATACTCCTTGATAACTTGCTATCCACCCAAAATCCATTATAGTGACTGACCTCGGTCACCACACAGTCTGCATCCAACTGACATCAGTTCCATGCACCTATCCTGACTATCAATCCCATTGACATCGATGTCTACCTACTACCAATGTCAGTCCTCCTGACTGATGTCAGTCTTACTATCACCGACATCGATCCTCCTGACCGACGTCGGTCTTACCCTGCCCGACACCATCGGCTCCGATCTACACATGACCGACATCGGTACCTATCTATTCGACGCTGGTTCCTCCTAACTGATGCTAGTACCTGTGTTTGCCTGTGAGTGATGAATTTTTACCCATGAGCTTTCTTTGAAATAAATCTCTGTCCAAATTGCTCTGCTTAGAGTTACTCATCCTTCTCCATTGATCTCTGTCTACCATCTCCTCCATAAACACCAAGGCTTTCTAGTTCTTAAGTTTGTTAAAGACATTTGACTTCCTGTTAAAAACATGCATCTCCTTCTTGCTCATGTGACCAAGCCTATAAAGCCACGTCTTCGCAACAAAAGAAGAATCAGTAATATAAGCAAGTAGATAAAGAGTACCTACTTTCTTACCACCAGCTAATTCAAGTGCATCCACTGTGAGAGTTCTTGTGCATCTCTCATCACCCAACTTCCCTAAAGAAATTAGCCTTATCTTTAGAATCGAGACCTGCATGACCTCCTTCAACACCCATGTGTTGGCTGCCTGCAATTTCAGCTTCACTTCCCCTTTGCCAATTCTTTGGCAAGGCACTCCAGCTCCTAAATAAATCTTTCCAAAGTCTCCAAAGACCTTAACATAGAAAAATAATCTATTTTGAGCTACATGGAAAGAGGCAATAGAATCTATAAGACAAGATTCTACTTTATCCAGAGCATCTTGTGCAACAACCCCTGTAACATCTGCTTCTTCATGCTGATCTGCTACCAACCAACAATCTTTCTTTACCTGCTATTTCTTTCCATAGGACCGTAATTGATCATTCGTGCTTTTCAATTCCTCTATTCTTAGCTTACTTTCTTCTGCCATTGCTATACTCCCACTCAATCAAAAACCCCTGAGAGTGACTTGTAACCAAACACAAACCCTGCTCCCTGCAAACTTAGCTCTGATACCACTTGTTGGGAAATACAAAAGCACAATTGATTACCATGCACAAGCAACTTAAATATGTGGAATTAAACCAGAATCAAAAGTAACTAGAACTCAAAAATAACACAGAATATGAGAGACAATACCCAATTGTATTAATACTCATCTAGAAAAGAATACAATAAAGAAGATGCCACTTCTTCCTCACACCTCTCAGAGGCTTCCCAAACCTCAAGTGTACAGTAATTCTTTTCTCAAAAATCTCTCTCTTACGGTCCCAACACACAACTCAAACACAGAGTTGGTGTTTACCTCCAACCAGTCAGCATCCACTACTGCCAGTACATTGAGTATATACACATACTCAATCGAGTGCACAACACACTCCAAGTAGATATCCCATGAACCTGTAACAACCTGCAACTCAAATGATCTTACTTTGGAAGGATCTTCCTTGCCTTCCTCTTTGATCTCTTTTTGAGTACACACTATACTCTAAGTATATCCCACCTAATCTTGCTCCCTGTTATGTTGTTATCCTCCCTGATCTTGCACCCCTGTAAATCAATCTGGTTCTACACACCTGCAGACTTGGATCATGCACACACATACACCTGCAAATCAATGATCTTACTTACCATGTAGATCTCCTAATGTAGCCATGTACACCTACTGACCAAGATCATACATACATGAAGAACCATTTTGATTCTCCAAACCAACACCCACACTTGGTACTGTGGTACTAGGAAGAACACACCATGCTTTCTTCACACATAGAAGGACCTAATATTTGCTCTCTTACTCTCTAGCAAAAATTACAATACAACCCATGAGTTTATTATATAGATCTCATGTAAATAATAATTAGAGACCTAATTACAATAATTAGATTTGTAGCTTCAAGTCTAAAATTGGCTCTTAACATGCAAACACTCGGTTCGTTAACAAACTGTTCGTGCAACCGATAGTTTTGGAACCGCACAGGTGATCGACATTGGTCCCTATCTACCTGGAGATGACTAACATCAGTCGAATCCTACCGACATTGGTTGCATTCTTGTCCACCACTGGCTGACATCGGTCAGCCTAACCGATGTCGGTGACTGTGACACTCAGCAAGCTCTTATCAACCTCCTTCCCTGTTTGCATTAGTGAAGCTTTTAGCTCCACAACCTAATAGATCCAACCAAGACCAAGACTAATTCTGCTTTCCTTTTTTTATGGGGAGATACTGAAACTAAATCAAAATCAACCTCTTTTCACTTATCTTTCTTAGCCTCCTCGACCTATGCTTGTGCCTCCTCAACATGCTCCTCTTCTTTGTCAGTGCCATATGCCTCAGTAAGGACCTTGAGAGCATGCTCCACTATTTCATCAAGTCCCAAGGTAATCATGTCCAAGTATTCCAATAGAGATGCAGGTTTGTCAAAAGGGACTGGGGATGATGGGCTCTCACCAGGTCTTTCTTCCAAATTTTCTTTACCAAGACCCTGTGTTATCTATGCTTGGGGCTACTACCTCTCTCCTTGGGGTTACTCTTGAGGGGGCCTTGAAGGTCTAAGTAGTAAATGGTATTAAAAATTTCATATTTACCATATATCTCCTGGTGGATTCTCATCACTAGATATTATGTGTTTGGGTTTGATGTTATGTCCCTTGAATCTAGCCAATATTTCTTCAAAAGTGTTTACTCTGATATAAATGGTGTCATGGACACTGAGTTGGTGCACATACATTATTTTGGGAAACTAACTAGATTTAAAGTGTGTGAAAAATATAACTTTGGGGTCCCACATATTCATTTCATCAAGATACAATCCAAAAAAGTCCCTATGCCTAGCCACAATACTCACCTAGTCCCAATTCTATAGCATAGTTCTACCAATGGTTATTGTAGACACTAGAAAATTACACACTTATAGTTTTCAATGACTAAATGCCTCAAGATCCCCTAAAATACCCCCTAAAAATTCTTAACCCTTAACCAACCCCTCTTAACCTAACCAAATCACTATTATCCTACTCACATAGTACTATTCAAAAATACTATTTGAAAGTACTATTCACTATGGGACCCACTATCACTATTAATGATGACATGGAAAGTGAAATGGTAAGTGATTTGGGAGGTGATATGGAAAGTGACATGGCTTAGAAGTGAGGTGGCTTGATGTGGGACATCATACCCTACTTGGGATCCTTTCCCAAAGTGCTTAATGACCTCATTTAAGCATCACAAGGGTCCCCCCTTGAAATATGGTGAATTTACCCTTAAGAGGCCATCATTAAATATGTATTTTGTCTTCACACATGAAATTGGCCTTCAAAATGAGATACCCACCTCTTTAGTGCTTTGGAAAAGATAAAGGGCACCTATTTTTGACTTTTTAGGAAAATGGAAGACCCATGATCAAGGTAGGAAACCCACCACCCTCATCTTTTGAATCATTCATGCACCCACATATAAAATAACACCAAATTTTGTGTGGCATCTCTTTAAGTTCTTGTATGTAGACAAGAAATGGTGATGGAAAATCTTTTAGCCTCATTTAGGCCCATATGCATGACTCCCATTTAAAATTGGACTCATGTGCAAGGTGGGAGACACACCAACCCATATGGGAGACCCATGACCAAAGTGGAATCTCACCACCCTTATATTTTGACTCATTAATTTACCCACATGGAAAATTGTGCCACTTTTTTTGGGGCATCTCTTTAAGTACTTGGATTAAGACTAGAAAAAGTGGTGAAAAGTCTTTTGGCCTCATTTAGACCCATGTGCATGATTCCCATTCAAAATTGGATTCATGTGCAAGGTTGGAGACACACCAATCCAAAGGTGAGACCCATGATCAAGGTGGGAGTCCCACCACCCTCATATTTTGACTCATTCATACACCATATGGGAAATGATGCCATACTTTTACTATTCCCTCTTTTGGCTTGGTTCTTGACAACATTTTTTATAAATACCTCCCCTTTCCTTCACCCAAGGTTAAGTTGGAAGTTAGTCTTTGGATATTAAAAGCTTTTTGTAGGTGTTTGAATGAGGTCATAATTTTTTAGGTCATCCACATCTTGGAGGAAAAGAATTCAAAGCAATGAAGCTTTGCTGAAATTGCCTCAAGACATCTTCAATAACATCATCAACAAAAACAACATTCTTCTTCAAGCTTGGAAGGTAAAATTTGATTTTGTTTCTTAAATTTCCTTTTATCATCCCCTTAGATTTTTAATATCTTCATCTCCACTTATCCATTTTCTCCCTTTGTCATTTCATTATCTCAATTCATTTGCTCCCTTGCCATCTTTTATCCATTCACACCTTTCCACTTTTACTCTCCTTATCCTCTTCCCCTTTTGCCATCTTAACTACTTACCTTTTTACCTCATCAACCAACCAAACCACCTTTCTTTAATCCCTTGTTAAATTTCCAAACCAAAACCATAACCTTGCTTTGATTAATTTTCATAATTAGTTGCTTTATTTAGTCATTGTTTTAAAAACACTTAAGTTTCTTGTCTTAATTTAGTTATTTAATGTTATTTAATTGTTTTTAATTTAAATTATTTGTTTTTTTAAATGCAAGTATATTTCATTTTTATTCACAAACTTAATTGTTAAAATCAGGTGGATTGATAGCTTCCTAGAAAGCTTTCACTTTTAGGATCTAGCTCACGCTAGGCGATCCATCCAACTACTTATCTAACCAAAAAGTTTTGTGGTAGTGATTTATTATTTTAGGTAATTATTCCATATCCAAAGAATATTTCTCACAAATTCTGGATTCAACATGCGTGCATTCAACAAGTATTCTTCTACACACCCTTCTTAGCTAGTTTCTTCTTTTCACACTTAAGAAAAAATGAAATTTAGACAAAAACATTTTGGCAAGCTTGGTGGGACCCTTGAATATTTTTGGGTTATTAGATGTTTTAGGACATTTAGAATTAAATTAGTGAAATTCATTTAGTTGAATTCTTATAAAATTAAGCTTCTTTCTTTACAAAAAAAATGAAAAAAAAAGAGTTTTAGTTGCATTTTTAGAAAAAAATAAATTTTATTGCATTTATAAAAATAAAGAAAAGAGCATTAATCCTAGGATCAGGATGGTATTTTCATGTTGAATTTAGGTGTATTTTAATTTTTCTTTTCTTCATTTAAAGAAATCATTTTTTTTTCTTTTGGTTAAAATTGAGTGCATCCATTGACTGCTTGTTTGATTTTAGCTCACCTAGTTTAATTAAAAGCGTTATGAATTAATAATAGTCCACAAATATTACACAAACCAAACCAATTTCAAAATAAAACATCAAAACACACTTGAGACAAGGCTTGACTAAGATTTCATCACCTAGAAGATCACCTTACCCTTTCCTAGTTATCTTACTTGGATTTAATCACCAAGGGGATAACCAACTTAGTTCTTTGGCTAAGTATAAACTCTAAAAATTAGTACATATTGGCTAAGCACCCACACTAGATGAGATATTGTGATGTGAGGGGAGCAAGCCCTAAGTACCAGGCCACATACTCAAAAAAAATAGACTTCTATTAAGTGGCTAAACATAACTCAAAACCAAACATAAACTACCTTGTTTAGGACCTATTCAAGCTAATTTCCTCTTCACACTTTTCTAAGGCATAAGACAAAAAAGAGATTAAAAACAATCATAGGATTTAATGTACTCTTAGTAAATGCATTGTTTGTGTTGAGTATTTTTTTAAATTTTTCTTTGTTTTGGGTGTGAGAACATATCATATTTTTTTATTTTCTCATATGGTTCTCATTCGTCAATAGCTAAAAGACATCGAGGAATAAAACCCACCACCAAATCAACCATCACCAAGTTCCACCTCTTCATCCATGGAATACATTTCCAAACCCATAGACTCTCCTCACTCTCTGGGAAGTTATACTCAGGTAGTCTTAAGAGATGTGTATTTTACCACTTTCCTAAAGAACAATCATGCAACCTTACAACACTACCTAAGAACTATGTCTTACCAAATATTGGTTTTGACCCCACCCATAGATTCACCTTATGACATGCCTCTCCACCTCATGGGGAGTACCTCCACTACCATGGGAACTACTCAACCTTTAGTTTCCCAAATGTTATCATCAACTAACAACTCTTTCAAAACTAACCCACCAACCCAAACTACCACTACCCTTATACCTCTTACTAATCACTCCCCCATAATAGCAGTGCCTACCTCTAGTACTACACATCTTCTTTTAATTACCTCCAATCCATCAAACACTACTCCACTTCCAAGCCTTATGGTGTCCATACCCTCCATGTTACCACCAATCAACACAAGATTCACCACCCTTCCATCAACCACTAACCCAACTACCACTCTGACCCAACATACAACCTTTAACTATCTTCATAACCCACAAGGGCATATTCCCGCTATCCAACCACCCACCTCTATCCAACCATTAACATCTACATACCAATATATATCTTCCACGCAACCTCAAAAGACCACATGCCAATATGTGGAGTCATCTCAACCATATACTAGCTATTCACACATTGCCCAACCTCAATAAAACATACCATATAACTACACATCTCAAAAACCTTAAGCAACCTTCATGAAGTTGATCATGGACAAGATGACTGCCCTTAAGTCATCCATATTCAGAGCCCATAATCTCTTATCCTATGATCAAATTTGTAATGAGCCTATTCACCCTTCGGTCTCCATTAAACCTTATTTTCCTAGTGGGAACTTCCAAAATTTACCAAGTTAAATAGTAAAGAAGACCATCAAAAACATTTAAGAGTGTGTAGGCATTCATGATACTTGATTCTCCATGATGATGCTCTTCTCCTCCATACCTATCCTATGTCATTATCTAGACTAGGATTAGATTGGTATAGTGACATACCCAAACATTCCATCCTCTCTTTCACACAATTAGCCCAAAACTTCTGGGATCACTTTTTGATCAATATATCCAAGAAAGTTTATATTACTGACCTCTAATCCATTCAATAATTTGAAGATGAATATATTGCTGATTTTGTGGCTCATTGGAGGAGCCTAATCAACCAAATTTCCTTTTTATTGCCTCAACTTGAGTTTATAGAGCTCTTCACCTAGGCATGTTCAAAACATATTTCATCCACATTACATGTCTAAAGATTTCATACCTTTGATGAATCTCTTACCATGGCTCACAAACTAGAGAAAAAAGACATTAATGAAGGAAGGTTAATGTTGAAGAGTAAGAACTCAAATTCCAAACCCAATTGTCCCTTTTCTTCCAAAACAAACAACCCAACCAATCATATAATTAAAAACAAAGCAACCACCAATGCCATTATCTTCAAAGCTACACCACCACCATCTACCAACCAACAGAACCCAAAGAACTAGATCTCTGACTCCTCTAATTATTCAAATCAAAACCTAAGGAACCAAAATTGGAATAATAATAAGTAATTAACTCCACTTAGAGAGCCATATCCTTATATTTTGGAAAAGTTACTAAAATCCAATATCATCCAACTTCCATCAATTAAACCACCCCAAAATTTTGATGCTTCTCACAGCATACCAAGTTGGTATAATGAGAATGGCCATTTCACCTTTCACTGAGTCATAAGATATGACATCAATAATTACAACACCTTTAAATACTTTTTCCAATCCCTCATTGACAAGAGGGATCTTACTTTGGACAATCCCAATGCACCACTGAACCAAGCCCTTGAAATATTTCATAAGGCTTTTCCTAATCATGCTCCTTCTACCCCTTATCATGAAAATAAACTATAACCATCCCATGAGGCACATACTATTAATGTGGTTAATAATGAACCCATTTTAAAATAAAACATCACATCAAACACCTCTTCCCTATCCCCTCAATGGAAGGGGAGAAAATACCTTATAGTCCTTTGGACACCCAAATAAAAGGAGTCACAATACCCACACCTCCATTGGAGGATACCAAACCTACCTCCCATATCATTAAACCATCCAATCCATCTTTGAAAGCTAGCTCACAAGAGAAGATAACTTCATCCACCCAACCTCTGATTTTAGAACCTTCTATTGAAAACCAAGATAAAGGTAAAAGAACCATTCCTTGTCCTCCACCTAAGGGCTTAACCATTAAAAATAAGACCCAAGTAACCAAACCCTATTCAAAATTGGAAACCAAAACAACCAAAGAGGTAAAACCACCAAAAGGCCCAGAACCTCAAATTTTACCTCCCTCAAACTTGCCCTCCATTTTGGGTCCTCATCCCTCTACCTTGAGCATGAAGCCCATTATTTTTACCAAAACCCCACCACCTTTGTTGGTCATACCTTCATAATTTATTTCTAAGACACCTCTCCTCACTACATCAATGATTCTTAAGTTACCTATCTTGCCATCCTCTACCTCTAGCTCATCAACCATATTGCTTAAACCAAAACCATCAAAGCATACCACATTATCTAAGATACCTATCACCAAACCCACATCTAAACAACCTTCTACCTCAACACCCAAAGAAAACACTACTAAATCTTTACCACATTTAGCTGAGTCCTATTCACCTATTTTACAAAGGTTATTTTAAACCACTTCCTTAGCCCTACAACTTGTAAAACCTTTTAATCCTTCACATCCTAAACCATCATAGTTAAACAATAATTTGATTTGCATATATCATAGGACACATGGCCATGACATGGAGAATTGTAAATCTCTCCAAACTCTTATCCATAAACTTTATGATGAGGATGATCTATTAATAGATGAAACTTATATGCCACCCCTACTGACCTAAATAAAAACCATACCTACCCAACACCTACCCACTCCTCCACCTTTACTTAATAATAAAGGTGAGTTGGAAAACTCCACTACCTCAACCTCTCCTATTATCCATAAAATCAATGTGGTCACAAGATTATAATAGACAGATAAAGTGAAGGCTAAGACATCCATTCCTTGGAGTTATCCCTCCCCAAACTCCCAAGCCAACAAAACCCAACCATATCCATCATAAAAAAAACCAAAGTTATTTCTCTTAGGTGCTTCCCCATTTAACCCTCCATACCCTAACCCATATGCAATATCCATCCATAAATCTATCCTCAAGTAGCTTCACTAAACTCTAGCAAAAATGATCTTGTATGAGTTAGTCTGTACTACTCCCCATCACTACCAAGCACTCATATAATCCTTGTAATCCATTGAGGTCTAACCCAATGACCCTCAACCTCTAGCCACCTTTGCTAGTGCCCTTTAAACTTCCATCCTTGTCACCTTCAAAAATTCAAAAATACCTTCTATTCATCTAGAGGATCTCAATCCCCCCTCTTCATTATGGCATACATTAATCAAACCTACATCAAAAGGGTGATGATTGATGGAGGAGCCAACATCAATATTATCTCATCCCATGCCTGTGACTAGTTGAAATTACCCATGAACATCATGTCTAAAAGCACAGTGGTCCTTCATTCTTTCAATGGCACAATGGCTACTACCTTGGGCACATTTGTCCACCATATCTGTGTAGGTCCCCATACTATTCCTAAATTTTTTTATGTTGTATAAGGAGAATTATAATACAATGTTTTACTCAGGCACCCTTGGATTCATACCATGAGTTATGTCCCTTCCACCTTACATTGATGTGTCAAATTTGAGCATGAAGGGAAAGTTGTGACTATCCAGGTTGACCCCAGTCCTTTCACATTTTGAAATATGACATATTAACCTAATGACATCCTTCTTCCTCCATCCACCTCAAAAACATTTGCTAATGACACAACCCCACCAACCAAAATCCATGACACTTCCACATCAAATGCCGATGAAGATTTGACTAACTCATCTATCCCTTCTTCTCAAATTCCTATGGAAAACCCCATGGCAAACACATTACAACATCTTTCCCTTAGGGAATATAGACTCTTAACCTTAGATGCATTTTTTACTCCCCAAGAATATGGGAATCTCAAACATGACCCTTCCTACAACCCTAACATTGGAACCATCATTCCCTTTGGGCTCTCTAACCATCAAACAAATTTCATTTATGGGGGACTTGATCAACCACTTCTAGCCCCTACCACTACTTGATCCATCTAACCTTTTACCTCTAACATTTCCTATCTTAGGAAACCAGAGTTTACTAAGTTGTATCTTCATTGATGTGATTAGAAAGGATTTGGCCTTGGTTACTATGAACAAGGGCCTCATGAGTTATCCCATATCAACATTTTGCAACCTCATGAGTCATTTGGCCTTGGGTATGAACCACCTGAAGAACCCACCAATTTATCCAAACCCATTGCCACCATGGAAGAAGATATCCCATCCTCACCAACCCAACTATTTTCCATGCATGAATATCCTAACATCATCTCCCCTAATTTTTTTCTAGTCAATACTATTAGTTTAGGCCCTCTCATATACCAAAAGGGTGGCCAAACCAAATTCCTTCCCCTCGTACACCCTAAAATGGTAGAGAATGATTCTCCTACCATCAACACCATCCAACATCAAGATGATGATTCTATTTTTACCTACCTTGGTGCTAGGGATTCTTCTATCCATAAATCCATTCCTCCTGAGGCCTTGACCATGTCAAATTAATCCACCATAGATATTAACTTGGGTACTCTAAATAACCCTCACATTTTATAATTGGGTGAATCAGTAAATGCTAATAAATTTTGGGACTTATCCTCTTTCCTCCAAGATCATAGCATAGCATTTACTTGGTCTTATGGTGATATTCCCAAGATTCACCCCACCATTGCTACCCATAAAATAGTCACTCATCATGATGATAATCCTATTAAATAGAAACTTTTATGCATGCATCCTCACATAGCCCTTCTTATCAAAGAAGAGCTTCAACATCTCCTATCTGTAAACTTCACTCAACCCATTGACTACCCCTAATGGGTCTTGAATATCATACTTATCACCAAAGTCACTGGGGGTCTATGCATTTATGTGGAATTTCATGACCTTAACCTCACCTTCCCTAAGGATGACTTTCCTCTACCTAGCATTAACTAGCTTATTGATCATATCGCTGACCATGAGATGTTATCTCTCATGGATAGGTTTTTGAGTTATAATCAGATCTTGATTACTATTGAAGATCAACACAAAACCACCTTTACCACCCCTTGGGGAAATTTTTTCTATAGAGTCATGCCTTTCAAGTTAAAGAATGCTGTAACCTACCAATGTGCCATGACTTATATCTTCCATGATATCATCCATAAGATTATAGAAGACTATGTGGATGACCTTCTCAAGAAATCCAATTTTAAATAGATCACTTGACTATTCTTATGATCATATTTGAACACCTCATCCATTATCATGTCCACCTTAATCCCAAGAAATACATTTTTGGGTTCCTTTTAGGAAAGCTTCTTGGCTTTATCATCTCACTTCTTGGAATCAAAGTAGACCCTAATAAAGTTAGAGAAATTTTGGACATGCCTCCTCCAACCAACCTTAAGCAGCTCTGTAGCCTACAAAGAAAACTCTAATCCATTCACCATTTCATTTCCCAAATTTTAGACCAATACCAACCTTTTCATCACCTTTTGAAGAAGGATGTATATTTCAAATGGAATAGTGATTATCAAAAGACCTTTGATTCACTCAAATAGTACCTTTTATCACCACCTATCCTCACCCCTCCTAAGGATGACCACCCTTTTTACCTATATATCTCTACCATTGACCATTCCCTAGGGGCAATGTTGGCTCACTAAGATGATCAACACAAAGATTAAGCCATATACTACATTATCTACACACTTATAGAATATAAAACTTGGTATATACATACCAAGAAACTCTGCTTAGCATTGACCTTCATCACCACCAAACTCCACCATTACCTTCTTAACCATAAAACCTATGTCATAAATAATATTGACTCACTCAAGTACATGCACTCTAAACCATACAAAATCAATGTATGGCTAAGTGGCTCATGCTCCTAGCTAAATTCAACCTTGAATTCCTCTAGTAGAAGTTGATTAAAGGGTAGGTCACTACCAACCAATTGGCCGAAGCTCCTTTACCAAATAATCAACCACCTCCTCTTGCCTTTTTGAATGAGTCTATCATTACTCTTTTTCAATAGGATGGTATAACCTACCAAATGACCATGTTCTTTGATGGCTCAAAGTGCCAATCAGGGGGGAAGATTTCTAGAGTTATTCTCATTCCTATCAATGGTGAACTATGCTAAAATTTAGTTTTTTCTAATGGAGGCTTATTTATCTATGATAATCCCATTAATATTCCCCCCTTTTGAGGTAAGGGATGTAACTTTCAAGTCACTCATCTCAAAACATAAGAGTTAATTATATCATGTTATGTAAAATATGTAATTATGCCAACATGTGGAGAATATGTAATCATATTATGAATGTATCTTCAAAGCCTGTATGTAAGGTGTAATTCAAGGCATAAAAAGGTCATGTCAAGATAGATATAGCAATTACACTTTAATAGTAACCATAATTGATGTAAGCACTAAAAAACACTACATGATAAAGGTGCATGATGTGAATCAAGACATGAAAAACAAGCAAAAAAGTGTGTGATATGTATCATGGCATTGCAAACTCAACACTTTTAATAAACAATCACTCATTAGTGTATAATTTCATGGTCATGATGCACACAATAAAATCACACAAAATATCATTTAATGTCACATACAAAGCCAAGGGTTACATATAATAGATGGTCAAATGTCGTGCACATAAGGAAAAGGACCAAAAATAATCAACAATAAAATGTTGCACATAAATTCAATAACGATAAACAATGGGAAATGAAATGCCACACACATAAGACCAGGGGTCACAAATAATGTACAATAAATGTCACACATATAAGGCCAAAGATGACAAATAATGGATAATATATGTTGCATAAACAAGGCCAAGGGCTATAGATAATAAACAAACAATGAGTAGCCTATAATGAAAAATAAATATTAATAATGAAGCAGAGAAAAAATTAACTAATTTACAACATCAAAGTATGTAAATGTCATAGCATAGTAAAATATCATATCCATTAAATGTAACACTATAAAGAGTATGAGTAATAACATGAAATGTGTAAGAAAATAATGGAACTCAACATGGAAAGGGCATAGAAAGATAGAACTTGTATTATTGTAACCTATGGAACATAATGGCCCCAACATTGGCATGGTCCCTAGGTATAGAAATGTTTTGCATCTTTATATTCATGTATCATGTAACTTGTATGCCCTTAATCTCACTCATGTATCCTAAAATATGCATATATATATATGAAAAAGGATATGTAATCTATCGAACATGTGATAGATAACATAAATTAATAATATAACTAACAAATAGGTAATGCTTATGTCCTAATTTTAGGTTTTTTAAATTTTTGAAATATTTTGCAATTGTTGACATATATTGATATAGTTGTGCTAGGTCAAGTATCAAGGCTTAAAAAATATAAGAATGGGAAGGATCCAAACAACTTATAACATATGTTAACCATAATATTTAGTAAATGTGATAGTACAATGATGTGAATTACGTGAAGCAAGTAATGTGCCCCAAATATAAATGTGAATCATAACCTTGAAACTCAAAATAATATGTGGGAAGAGGGAGATGATAAAGATTCAATGTGTATGATCATAAATGTATGTGATCATGTAAGTGTAATAGAATCCGTAACATGTTTAAGTAGTCAATATGTATGAGTGAACAAGGAAAATGCCATAAAATAATGTGCACTAGGATAAGATACTATTATGAAGGATGCATCATCAGAAGGTAGATGTCATGAATGTCTAGACCAATATGATAATCATAAGGCAAGGGTAAAATGTAAAAATATCCATATGAAGGCATGCATGCCAAAATATAATAACAAATAGATATAAGCAATCAATAAAACATTAGGAAGCTATATACAATAGATTGTGTTTGAGTTAACCAAGGATCCCATCAAATGAAGTATCACACATGGGTCTTATGTACCTTATTATCAATTTTTGGAATCAAATGACCTAGATATGAGGAATGATGTGTAGTTTCCAGCTTGGAAAGCAAACTTATGACATTCATATTATTAGGCACATCTTTATTTTGAACCTCTTTCTTAATTAATTCTAGTTTCTTAGTTTCCTCTTTCATAAATGCACTTTATTTTTCATCATTTGCTTCTTTTTGGAACCTTTGTTTTGTATCTTTTCTTTTTGTAACCTTTTTTGTTGTAATTTTTCTTGTTGTATATTTTCCTTTTCAAATTATTTTTTATGTAACTTGTCCTTTTATGATTGTTCCTCATGTAAGCATTCTTTGCCCAATTGTTCCTTAGAAGATGTAACCAAAGCTTGAGTAATTTTCACAATTATAGAAAGTGTGATTGAATCTAGTGGTAATCTAGTGGATATGTCAAATGAAGGATTATCATCACCAATAATATTATGTATTTTTATTGTTAAGACCCAAAAATTACCCATATGATGTCCATAAATTATATGATAGGCACAATAGTATTTATACTTTTGTAGATAATGTATAGGAGGCAATGTGATCAGCTTATTCTTAAGCACATCCCTTAGAGTGTCACTTGGTTTCTTATTAACCTTATGCTAGCTGTTTGAACCATTATTTGTAGATGTGTTTTCTTTTGAAATCCATATTCGAGATGAAATATTTTTAGACACAAAACTATTGACTAAAAAGGCAGAAACACAATTGACACTAGCATAGTCAGGATCATTGGCATGTTTGATCTTATCCTCAAGTGATGTAATATTTAGACGCGTTTGATTTTATAATGTATCTATGGAATCTCTTATAGAAAAATTTTAAACTAAAATAGACTCAATAAACACATTATGGCTCATACATTGAGATGGTTCAATGTTCATATAATATTTTTTAGGATGATGCCCCCTACCTATTGGGACAATAATAACATGGACATCAATAATAGAGGGAAGGTAGTTATCACAACCTTGAGGTTTAAAAAGAGGGAAGTAAAACTTATATTTAAGCCTCAATATCAAATAAATATGAAATCCTAAAAATGATTAAATAAACCCCTAGGGAAGATCTAGGGTTTTACATGATTAGTATGTAAATGGGTTCACCAATATGTTTTACCTTATTTTATTATTATTGTGATTTGATAAGATAGAAATTTGAACTAATTCAGATTGTATGTCCTATTAAAATTAGGCACTAATATAAATGTAAAAGGCATAAATTTATTTGACACTTGCACTTGTTAACTGTGGAATGTACTAAAAGGGTTAAGAAGTTTAGTGTTTTATTATTATGTGCAAGTTTGAGATTGAGTGCAGGTGGTAGGTTTAGACACTTCATTTTCCCCACTTCTATGTTGAGATTACAATTGGAATTAATATCTACAATAACACATAAATCTAGTCAAAAATCATTAATTGAACCAATTATTTGCATAATTAGTGATTTAATCCAAAATTACAATGACACATCCTTGATTATAGTAATGTATCACACTAAAACATTTAATTCAACATCAACATACCAAATCAAATTGATCATTTACAAGTGTTATTATAGGATAATTAAATGAAATATTTGATTTCAAAAAGAACATTAAAAAATTCCACTATTCTTCTAATTAAGTATTAATCCTAGTTAATTAGCCTAATCTTCTTATAATAGAAAATTCTATGGATTTGGAATTATCTTTTTTATAAATACACAAATTTAATTATTTCATAACCTAATGTGACATCATCATATTAGGTGTGCAAGTAAGAGATATTATAAGCTCTTACACCCATCTTACACACTCTTCCTCTTGAACTCCTCCTACACACTCAAAGAGGGGTCCTCATTTGACTCTCTTACATTTCTATGACATACTCCATCCCTTTTCTTCTACACTCAATCTCTCTCATTTATGAGAATGAAGGACTAATCTTGGGACCTTAATCTTTGTCTCAAGATGGATGGTCCACAATCATTTTTTAGCTCTATAAATTAAAGGGTCTTCACACTCTTTCAAGTTGACCAAGAGTGCAACAAAGCTCTACCAAATATTAAGGCCATCAATAAAAAATTATTCAACATTGTCAATAAAAACACCAAGTAGGCAAGGGGAAATGCTTACCACACATGGAGTCAACATTACCAAAGATCTCTAGTCCTACAAGTCAAACACAAACCTCTTTTCAATCAAGTTAGCAAGCAAAGTCGACATGGAAGGTATAGACGTGTTTGTTTTATCTTTTATTGGTAGTTAATTGCTTATTATTCTTACTCAATTTGAGGTGTTAAGCTTAGGATGCTACATTCTTCAAGTTATTTTTCATTGTATGTCACTAATGATTAATTGACCCCATATGTAATCTTAATCTACATTTGGCATGCCCAGTTGGACCCGACATAGCCCACAAACTCTTCCAAACTTTTTGTGTTCTTCTAATTGCTAAAATTGACCTAATTGATAAGTTATTTAATCTTGTTTTTTTCAAAAATCAACTAATTTTCATCCCAGGTGGAATTAATAGAAACATGCTATATTTTGGTGGAATTGTCCCCAAAAATAGTGAAAATTCCCCAAAAAATAGTGATTTCACCTTAGTTTTTGTTTTAATGTGTTTTTCAAGCCATCTTAATCGATGTAAATTCATTGCTAATCGATGGAAGCATATCTTATATTGGTATAAATGTGCATGAAAAAGATAGAAATGCCTATATGATGAAATGAAAAAAAATATTGAAAATGGACCAAAATGGTGGAAATGTGAATGAAAATGATGGATTCACACTATGATCAACAACCAAACTTCTAAATGATCATTCTTCCTCACATAAGCTCTGTTTTGGGTGATTTTTTTTAAACCATGTATTTTTTCAAAAAAATATGATTTTTTGGTTAATTTATCATCATGTTGCATACATTTTTCACAAAATAGAAAATACAAGGGTAAGAATATGTTTTATTGTAATTACCCATAAAAAATAACATATTAGGATTCTAACTTGTTTATCATAGGTTTTGCTTATTAAAAATCACATTGAAAACTTTCCAACCACTTTATTTTAGGTCTTCAATCAAAAAAATGGATTCAAAACACAAAACAAAGCATTTTTATTTTTTATAAACACTTCTATCTAGGTTTAAAATAAGCACACACTTTGACTTGGGCTTAAAAATTGATTTAATTCTAAGGCACGTCTTTTCTCGCACTTGTCTTGTTTTCATTATTACTTGTGTTTTGTGTGATTATTTCACATATATGCTCTCCCATTGTTTGGGTGGCCTAGAAATGTGAAGGTTACCATTTACCTTTATCTTGAGGAATTCTCCAAAGTATGTTCTTCATTTTCCCTTAGTGGGATTCCTGCGAATAAAAAATGATTATACCTTGCTCTTTTTATTTTAGGATATGTAATTGGGGTATCATTACTTTCTCATGGTTATTTAAGGTGAAGTGAATAGTGGTTGATATCCTAGCATTTTTATCAGCCCCATACATCAGATAGGGGATATAAATTATTGGTAAGTGTTGTTAGGGCCTATAAAAATTTCCAGAAAGAGTTTTTTGAAAGCAACATTTAACTCTCAATGTTAATCCTTTAGATATCATCATCAAGGAATCTTGGTCATCTTCAGTAGGGGATGTAGCCCCCTATGAACAACCTAACACCTTGATCTCTTCTTCAAAAAAAATTGTACCCATCTTGGGACCATCTAGAGATCCAAAAAAAACTTTAGATTAAGACCTATTGGCCATAAAACCTTCACTGATGCAGGGGTGAAAAGGAAACAGATCTTGAAGATTGCCTCATACATACATACTTTGAGAGAGGGTGGGTATTTCATCTACATATAATAATTTTATCAAACTTAATCCTTAAATTTCTCATCTCAAAGTGAGTATGTTGAAGGCTCAATGATTGTGATGCACTCCTAATCTACCATTGAGATAGGATCATGTACTTAGATGATTGTTTTCTTGGAAGTTATTTCAAAACTCATTGTGTGTTCAAAACTAATTCAAAACTAAACAAATTCTAAAACATAGTCCCTACACAACTACACAATAAGGCTTTACTTTGTTCATATTTTGAGTCAAAAATCACCCCTTCTAAATGTTATGTTAAATTTTGTTCAAATACACATCCTTTTTGTTTAAATCACACCATTATGATGTATATTTGAAACCAATTCAAATTCCAAATTTAGATTCAAAATCAATTCCAAATTCTTATCTAAACCACATCGTTATGTTGTCCAATCTAAACCAAGTCTTAATTTTGATCAAATTCTAATTTTAGATTCAAAACTAATTCAAAATCAAGGTCCAAATTCTTGTCTAAACCATTATAATTATGTTATCCATTTTGTATCAAGCCTAATGTTAATTCTAGTTCTAGTTCTAATCCCAAAGTCCAAGGTCAAAGGCCAACTATTACAAAGTCAAACAAGGTCAAACTTTTCATTTTTTAAAAGTCAAAATCTAGTCTAGTTAAGGTCAAACATTGTCTAAAGTGTAACTAAAATATAAATTTCACACAAATTCAAATCAAACTAACATTTTAAAATGACATTATTCAAATCTTAAGTTAAATTTTATGATCAAATCAAACAAATTAGGATAAGCATTCCAAGTTCAAAAATTCTTAAACAATCAAATTCCTTTTACTACATTCATAAGTCAAGTTTCCAATATAAATAATTCAAAGTCAGGCCCAAACTCACACACTTTCAATATCCAAACATTTAACATTTATATCTTTATGAGACATAAACAATTTAAAGCATTTGATATACCATGATTTATGCAGCCTTTTGGAAACAAGTTTGATTCACACACCTTTCCTATTTGGATAATTGCATTGATAAAATTTGATTGAACTATTCCACTTTGTCATTTATAGTGATAGACCCAAATAAACATTCAATGTTTACTAAAGTCAGATTCAAGTTCAAAATTAAATTAGGTCAATTTTGACCAAGGTCCAGTGGCAAGCCAAATCAAGTTCATCATGAACAATGTACCAAGCCAATCAAATCCAAATCAAGTTCATCTAGAACCACATTTTAATTCTAATTATAAATTGGTTAAATTTTGAAAATTAAACCATTTTAAGCTGAAATCTTGAAGTCAAACTAATTCTACATTCAAAATTAGATTAACTTTGACCAAATTTAACTTCAAAACCACATATTGGAACAATGCCAAATAAGGTCAATTTCAACAAAATCTAATTATTTTGCATCAATCACATTCCAATTCAAATAAATTTTTGCCTTTTCATGCAATCTCTTATACTTTTCAATTGGGAATGATGAAGTCATGTCATCCATCCTTTATTTTATTTGAATCATATAAATGCATCTTACCTTTTTGGGGCCAAGCTAATTACATTGAATCAAATATACCCTCATTGGGCCCATTCTAATTAAGACCAAGACTGACCTCTTTGGGGCCATTTCAATTAAGGACCAATAATGCTTGATTTAGGCCCCCATTTTAATCAAATACCAAGGCCACTCTTTTTGGGCCTTATTTCAATCAAAGACCAAGATCACCCTCTATGGGCCTCCATTTCAACAAATACCAAGATGCCCTCTTTGGTCCCCCATTTCAATCAAAGACCAAGACACCCCCTCTATGGGGCCCATCTTAATTAAAGACCATGTCTACCTTCTTTGGGGCCACTTTATTCCAATCTCATCCTTTTATATATATCCTTGTTTAGGGGCATTAGTTCAAGGTTAATATAAGTAATTGCATCTCAAGATCCTAAACCTATTTTAGCACTATCATTATTTATTCAAGACATGATAGATCAAATCTTAAAACTTAGCCAAAACCTATCTCATTTTTCATCTACTCTTGACATTTCATCCATTAGTCCATAATCTAATCTAATTTATAAGCCTTAATAAAGCTAATAATCTAGGCCTATTATGTCATTGCCCCTCCAAGGGCCATTTCTATTGAAGGCTCACGTGTGTCCAAGTCTAATATCTACTATATTGATATATGTCATGATCCCCTTACAAATCATGATTGAATACATCCACTTCTATAAAAAGATCAAGATAATCAACCCATATTTGACACATTTGTTGAATCACCCATCTTTGATGAATCATCTTTTTTGAGTCACACTTTGACCAACTTCCTATCTTTGATAAGCCTATATTTGATGAGCCTCTTTTCAATGAATCTCTCATTGATTAACCCCTTCTTGATGAGCCCATATTTGAAGAACCCATTATTGATCAAGAGTCTTGTTTCTATACGAGATTCACTTTTCACATTCAAGAAAGGAAAAATGAGAAACTAAGAAAATGGACGAGGGTTTGTACGTACCCAGATTGTGGACTTGCGCACCAGAATTAGACATTGTGAGAACTCCTCTTTGGTTGTAGAGGATGACGCCTGAAAGAGAAAGAGACTAAAACACAAAAAACATTAGATGATGAGAAAGTGGTCTGCCAAGCAAAAGCTTGGTCCTAGAAGCGTAAAGACTTCTTGGAGGATGACAATCCACTGTTAAAACAAAATATTTAACAGAAACAGAAATAATGAAATGATAAAAGACTAAAAAGAAAGAAAATGAAAGCAAAAGCGTACCTGATATGTAGCAGTCTGCTTTGCACAGTTGCCGACATCGATGGTTCTACCGGCGTTGGTCAAGGAAGTCACCGACGTTGGTTAGGCTGCCGACATTGGTAGGGGTAATGGTCGAGGATGGTTGAGGTAATGGCCAGGGACAAGTTTAGGTATGGGTTTTTTGTCTGTAGGGTGGACTGTAATTTTGTCTGAGGGTTAAGGAGCCTGTTTGAGGGTCAGAGGGATTATTTGGGGGCCTGAGGGACTATTTTGAGGTCTGAGGGACTGAGAATATTATCTGGGAATGGAATGGATGGGTGACAGAGGCAAAAGGAGGATGAACGGGAGACATGGATTTGAGAAGGCCTTTCAGCCTCTCAAGGAAGGATAGGGAAGGTTGTGGGCAGTGGTCTAGATTAGTAGATAAAATCAAATAAGAAATGAAATAAAAAACCAAACAATACTTACTTCCTGCTTGCTGAAGGAAGAATGGAGGAACCCTGTTGTTGGAGCTGTTAACGATTTTATAAATGCCAAGAGCCTGGGACTATCTCTGTAGGGTACCTGTAGCTACTAGTGTTGCTGTGTGAGAGGGAGAGAGAGAGGAACAAAATGCCAAAGTGCCAAAGAGAGTTGACGTTCACAGGGGGGCAGAGAAAAGTTACAAAAAATGGTTTTGAAGGCAATCGATGTCGGCAAAACTATCGACGTCGATCGCATAATAACTGACATCGATAGTAGAAGAATGGGGGTAGAGGCTAAAATTAGCCTCTATCCATTCTTACACGCTGCCAGGGTCAAAATGGTCATGGGAAAATAGTCGAGGAAGGCATAAATGGATGCGAGAGGAAGGATTAAGAGTGGATTTGGGTAATAAAGGCTAGAAGAGCGGTGGGGGCATCCAAGGAGGGGATCCAAGGTGGCATGGGTGAGGTGGAAAGGGGGCCATCAATTTAAAATATTTGATTTATTTTGATTTAAAATTGAGGGGGCTTAGGACAAGTGTTAGAAAATAGACCAAGGGGGCCAAGGGGGGAGGACAACCTAGGGTTAGACACGATTTCGGTGTCTACATTTGCCCCTTTTTATCTTGTTGGTTGTTCTTGATGAACTACAAGACAAAAATAGGAGTTGGTTGCCCCAGGTATGGGATGAGGTGTTCCCCCCTCAAAGCGGGAGTCAAGGGAAGGGAACCTAAGATCAAGTGTCAATTTGACAGAGAGATAGATAGAGATGGTGAGTGTGAACACTGCAATAGTCGTGATTGCATGTATACCACTTCACGGGATGGACAAGTCAAATTGTCGTAGGTCAAAGTTGAGGAGTGCCAAAATTGAAATAACCAGGCCCCAACATTTGGTCATTGCTGATTGGGTTATTCAATCTAAGCTGAAGCTCTAATGGTCATCGTGTTCTAGGTATCTCAGGCTCAGGAAGTGCTCTTGGAAACATGAAAATGTCACAAGTAGTGGGGATCAACAAGCTTACAATCCTATACTTGTGAAGGTCATAAATAGTCTATACATAATTTTGCTAACCATTCATGAGGTAGCATACATGCAAAAACAACCAAGGCAATGTTTGTCTTAGAAGTGGTCAGAGTCTGAGGAGATAGTCATGATCTCCATGGTCTTTGGTCGAGGTGGATGGATGGACAAAGGAATGGCTGAGCTAACCTCAGAAGACCCCATGTCAACTGAGTGCTACCTACATAGCCCCTGTCATAAGGGCCTCAGGCCAATGTAGTTCTCCCCAAAGGGAGGAAGGGTCAAAGTGGTCGATGGTCTTGGTCAAGGTCAAGTCATGGTCAAAGGAGAAGAATATGGTTTGTCCATCAGGTAGACAAACAAAAGAGGGTGGTCGAGCTAACCCCAGAAGACATCATGTAATCTGAGTGCTGCCTACATAGCCCCGGTCTTAGGGCCTCAGACCAATGTATTTTAGACTAGTTGAGAAGATTGGTCGATGATTGGTTTGGTCATGTGTCAAAATGATGAGGAGAAGATGATGTCACAACATTTTCCATACTGTGTGATGGTGTATTCTGTAACATGGATTGAGGGGTCTTTCATCCCTAGCAGTTTTCCATATTCATGATGGATGTATGCTAAAAATGAATTGAGGTCTATTTATTCTTCAGCAAGTATTGGTTTATGCTTAACATAAATTGTGTAGTCCATAGTTTCTATGTGTATTGGTGTCCATAGAAACTAGTGTGAATAGGCTATGTGAGTGGTCTGAAAAGAAATTGGGTTGAGTTGGTTCGACAAATGATGAAGTTTGAATGTGACCAAAGTGTAAAGGAAGTGAAAGGCATAATCACGCTTTCATGGACAAGGACCAGAATGATAGCATAGATAGGGGTTGTTAGAACCAAGAGCCCCATTCATGCATTGTGTCATTGACCATGGTTGTGTTAGAATGGTAATCAAATCACTTTGACATTAAAGTGAGCTCGAAGTCCCTTGAGCAGGTGATATGATAAGTGAGGATAGGGTAACCCATTTTAGAGTAGAGATAACCTTGCCCTTTTTTATAGGAGACCCTGAGACAAGTATAAGCCAAGTCCATGACCCTCTTTTTTTTTTGGCGCAGACTGATCGATGTGGGAAGTCTACATAGAGATGTCATTTTGCTTTGTGGTCATTTGTGAAGCTGATCAATGTGAGAAGCTTCTAAGAAAGTGCTATTTGTAGCAAGATTTAATCATAGCCATCCTTCGAGGGAGTGGTCTATATTTTTGCTTTATATATTTGAGGGCTTTGAATAACTATCCTTTGAGGGAGCAGTCTATTAGCTACAGCAATGATAGTACAGCTATCGTTTAAGGGAGTAGTTTGCTTTTTGATTTGATTTGGTGACCTTGGATATTTTGACATCTTGATTTTTTTTTGTTGGAGTCATGGACAAGACTATAGAAGTTTAAGGGCTCCCTTTTATTAGGACAAAGCATCCATACTTCATAAAAGGGTTATAAAGGATTTGAAAAGGGGAATAGGGTTGAAAGGAATGAGGAGTAAGAAGACAGGGGTTGCTCAAGGGACGAGCTCAAGTTAAATGTCAAGTGGATGAGTACTCGACTAACAATAGAATGGTCACAAATGCAAGGCATTAAGAGGCTCAAGTTTTGGCCATCCATCGAGAGAGGACAGATGATAAGTCCTTGACCCATACTTGTGCATGATGATGAAAGGTCTGAGCCAATTAGGGGTGAATTTGCCTCATTTACTTCACTCCATATTGGTCATATGCCAAAGATGATTAAGAATTTGGTTGATGTTGGACATGAAGTTGGTTGATATGTTGGTCATTATTTGGCTGGTTTGATGTTTGGTCATTGGTTTGGTTGATGTCTGGTCAAGGTTAGATGATATTTGGTCAACATTTGGTCAAATGTTTGGTCAAGGCTTGGTTGAGGTCGGTTGAATGTTTGGTCAAGGTTAGGATAGTCGGTATAAAGTCGAACTCCCCCTAGTCATTTTGTGGTAGGAAGAATGTCTAACACCCAATGCAGATGACTAATGGGTTAGATAAATGGGATGGAGAGAAGATGAGTAGGAGAGACCTGGGTACCCCACCTGGTTGATAGGTTAGGGGTTCCAAGTGAATGGCATTTAGGCATTGAAAAAGCTAGGAGGGATGGAAACCACTGACTCCATAGGTGAAGGGGGAGGAATGGGCGAGCTTGGAGGAGATTGGTCAATGGGACAAAGGTCTGTAGAAGCCTGAGTAGGGTCTTAGAAACCTAGGCCATATCATTTCTTAGCATTGTCATTATTGAGAGGCTCAATAGGCTGATGGGAGCCTTGCTCATAGTGTCTGAAACCAAAACCCTTCCATGGACACCTGTAAAGGTAAGTGTGTGCAAAGGCGGGGTTACCAAGAAATGAGAAGTCTGATGTGAATGGTTGGGGTGAAGAGAGAGGGTTGCCATCAGTAGGAGCTTGATTGAGCCCCCCATAGACAAGGTTGGTTTGGAGGTGAGGAGGACCATAAGGCACGACCATCCCTATCTGATGGTCATAACTGGGGCTGTGGTGAAGGCGTCCATACTCTTGCAAAGTTTGGAACATGTCTAAGGTCAGCAAGTGATATTCCCCAAGTGAAAGTCATTGGAAGATGTCTTCCATGGGGTCTTTGGTTGTCGCTTGAAGAGGAGGGGTGAGGGTGACCGCCGTTTGTGAACTGGTCAAAGCTTCCACAGATGGAGGCAGTGCCAGGGTTGATGGCTTGATAGGAATGAGAATGTCATTTGGTCTATAGGTGGTGTTACAAGTTTTGAAAGGTGATGGGTCAGTGGGAATGGTGTGGACTTGCCCATCGTGTTCAAATTTTACACAATGGTGCAAGGTAGAGGGGACACAAGGCATGGCATGGATCTAGGGTCAGCCTAGCAACATGTTATATTGAAACTCTCCTTCGATGATATAAAAGAGCTTTGGGACTATGCGTGGGCCAACGTAGATGTGAAGGATGACTGTGCCAATGGTTGTGGTAGTGGTGTCATTGAAGGATCATAAGATTGCATTAGTTTTGGATACACAATTCTTGGGGAGGGCCAATTGATCAAAGGCATGGGTGGAGATAATGTTGATGCTGGCACCTCCATCAATCATAATGCACTTAATGCGTGTCTAATCAACATAGGTAGTGATGAAGAGAGCAGCGTCCTGATCTTTTGTGTTAGATGTAGGAATCTCAGAGTCACTGAATGTGATGGAGGCAATGAGAGACAAAGAGTGGACAAGGGCAGTGAGTGGTTGGGGGTCCTCGGGTTGGACCTCCACTATCTACAAGGCTCTGATGAGGGCTTGACGATGCTGGGGCAAGGTTTGAATAAGGTCATAAAGGGACATCTTCATGGGCATCTGGTGAAGCTATTTTAACATGGAGTCATGAATTGCCCCTAAATAGGAAAAAGAAGAGGGTTGAGATGCACCAAGGATAGAAATTTTAGGCTTTGGCGATTGAGGTGGCTTGATGAAAGGATAGGTCCAAGGAATGGCGGCTTTTTCTTTCACCTTGTCCTTTTGTGACCTAGTGGTTATGTGGATAGCATTGATTTCAAAGATAGGGGGTGAAGGAGATGAAGGGGTCATGGCCTGCTGTTGAGATGTTGATGTGGTTAAAGAGGTTGGAAGGATATGAGAAGGTGTCGGGGGTCAGTCGATAGTGTCCTCAAGGAGAAGAATGTCTTTCTCCATATAGCGGTGAATGATGGCCTTGAGGGCACAACAAGTCTCGGTATCATGTCCTAGCGTATGATGATATAGACAAATCTTCATATCATCAAACCAAGAGGGCTTAGACCTGAGAGGTTGGAAGGGCCTGATGGGCAGAAGGGTTATGCTGGAGGTCTGCAAAAGTCAGTGCAATATCAAAGAGTATGAGCCCACTAAAGGGTCCATGCTCATTGATGTGTGTGATGCTGGTGACTTTTGCTTGGGTGGAGTTGGAGGAGGCTTCTGTACCACTTTTTGGGTTGATGGTGCAGTGACAGGTAGAGACGACACTTTCTTCATGAGAAGTACCATCTTTTTGGGAGAGGGTAGGTTGGTGGTAGGCAAAGGAAGCAGTGGAGGTAATTTGTTTTGATTAGGGGTTGGAATGGGGAGGACTTTGGTCAGGGTTAAAGGATGAGGGCCCAAAATGGAGGGCAATGGTGATGAGGGAGGAGGAGTTCACCTCAGTGGATTAGCAGCCTTCTTTGATTTGGTTTGAAGACTACTATTGGTCGAGGCTTGGTCTAAGTCCACCTTCACTTGTGGATGAGTGAGGTTAGAGACAGGGCGAACACTGAGTGACTTGATTGGCTTTGATGGGGTAGATGTGGGTTTTGGTCCTGATATGGTTGGTTGAGGTTTAGAAGGTCTAGAAGTGGAAGTCTGGTCTTGGTTGGAAGTCTTGGGAGATTTTGCCATGGGAGGATTGGTAGCATGAGACGAGATGGCATGGGCATGCTGAAGAGCTTTAAGTCACTCCCACAATACCTGATGCTCCACTTTCCTTAAAGGGAGAAGTCTGAGTTTCTCCACTAATCGAGAAAATGGCTGAGAAGACGTTGGATGAGGTTTGGGTCCTTGAGAAGATGTGGATAGTTGCGGGGCTGAAAATGAGGTTGGTGTAGCAGTCTCAAACCCAAGGCATGATGAAGTCATGATAGGTTCATCTTTGGTTGGAGATGAAGGAGAGACAGGTTCTTCCCTGGGTGGAGAAGAAATTGGAGAATGAGGCTCCTCAAGAGGGTAAAGGGCAGGAATGATTGCACCCTCCACTTGCGGTTGAGGAGTAGGAAGAGTTGGGTCCTCCATAGGTAGCAAGAAGGAGGATGGTGAGACCGGTGGTGCCGATATGGTCGAGGCATCCTCCAATATAAGAGAGGTTGACAGAGAACTAACTGGAGAAGAAATTTCATCCACATGTGATGGACTAATAGACGGACTAACCTCTTGAGTTTGTGAGAGAGGTTGGTCGAGGATGAAGGGTGAGACCGTATTGATTGTTCGTATATTATGTTCGTGAGTGTCATCAGTCATGGTCTGGACATTATTTTGGGTTAGAGGATGATTGGGAAATGGTTGCTTAAAGATGTTGATGCCTTGATTGGGTGGTGCATTGGGATTGTCGAGGATGAGGTCACCCTTTTTAAGCATGTCTTGGATGATGTTTTTAAGGGTCTTGCAGTTTCCTGTGTCATGGCCTTTAACATGGTGGTAGTTGTAGAAGTCATTTTCCCTATACCACGCAGGGATGGCACGTGAGGGATTAAATTATGGAGGTAGTTGGATTTGGGGGAGATTGAGAACCCCTTGTTTGACAAGTTTTTCTAGCACAGACGTGTATGACTCTCCAAGTGGAGTATACTGTCGTTGTACGTATCTCTACTGGAATTGGCAGGTGATGCTTTAGGACGTGGATGGCTCAGGCTGGTTGGTTGAAGGTGAAGAGGATGAAGGTCTAACGACTATAGCATTTGCTGATGCTTTAGACTTAGAATTAGATCAAGAAGGTTTAGAAGAAGAGGAGTCATTGGTCTTGGAGTTGGGGTTCTTACTCTGCAACTTGACTTTATTCTCCTTGATGGCACATAATTCAAGCTTGTGGGCCATTGTGAAGGCTTTGTCGAAGGTGCGGAAGGTCTGAACCCGTAAGGTAGAAGAAATATGCTTGGCGCAGGCTTGGGAGAAAAGTTTGATAAGTTTGGGTTGGGGTAAGAAAAATGAAAGCTGATTGATGAGGCCTCTCTAGCGAGCAATGAAATTGGTTATGGATTTGTCCTCGAACTGCTGGATAGAATAGAGGTCTATGATTGAGACCTTTTTGGTGATGTTGATGGAGAAATGATCAAGGAAGAGTTGTGCTAGCTGGGTGAATGTGAAGAGAGAATGGCTGGCAAGAGAGCTGTACCAGTCAAGGGCAGCATCAGAGAGTGACATAGGAAACGTGCATAAAAGTAATGCATCATCATGGGCAATGAGATAGCAGGCATGTCTGAATGCCTGTAGGTGCTGTTGCGGGTCTTCCTTGCTCTAGAAATGAGAAAATTTAGGAAGCTCCCACTAGTTGGGATATGGTCTGATTGGGATGGAAGGATGGATGGGTTCATTGCAAATTTGCTCATATGAGAGGGCATTGCGTGGACCAGAAATAGAGGTCTTGAGATTGGACATTTTTTCCATCAGCATTTTGATGATGTCTGCTGACAGATTGGCGGGTGGAGTGCCCCCTAGATTATAAGGTGCTTGGAAGGTATTGAGAGGGGCATATGACGTGGTCAGTTGTGCTTGTGTAGATGCAACATATGGGTAGCTAGTCATCAGGGCAGATGTTGAAGCCAAGGGCACTTATGTTATGGGGTTGGTAGGCACAAATTGGATAGGAGCCGTCAAAGATGGTTGAGGAGTGGCCACACTTGTTGAAGGGTAGACAGTTACTCTTGTGTTGATAGGTGCAAGAGTAGGGGGGATAGAGACCACTAGGTTTTAGAAGGGTGCAGGATTTGGTTGAGTAGTTTGAGGTTGAGGGGGTACTAGAACCCCCATGGAGGTAGGTCTAGAAGGAGAGGCTAAATTTTGAAGGTAGGACACGGTCGGGTTATTAGTCGAGGTGTTGGCTTGATTGTCTATAGGTTGAATTATGGACATTGTTGATGTGATCATTATCTTGACTAAGGAAGTCGACATCCCATAAATTGGGTTGCCTAAGGAGTCTCACATTCAGCTTTGCATGAGATAATGTTGAAGGGCTCTGCCATTGAGGTCCAAGAATCTTTTGAAATCTTGGTCCCTTTCAGGGACAATGGGAGACTGAGTTGGGGTCGGTCGAGTAGGAATTCTTTCAGTCTCCGAGTGGAACTCTATTATAGGACTGGTTATGGACAGGAAAGGCAGAAGTGGTTGATGCCTCGCTTGGTCAAGAAGAGCCTTGGTTTGACTACGTGTCAAAACCATTCAAGGCAAGAAGGGTCAAGTTTCAGAAACAGTGTTTTTTCAATTTTAGAAACTTAGAATGTTGTTTTTGGCAGAAAAAGGGGCAGGTTTTAGGCTGCTATTTTGAAAAAAAGGATTGTGACAGTGACTGACGTCAGTTGAAAAACTGATGTCAGTGAGAAAATATGGTTGACGTCGGTCAGATAACTGATGCCAGAGAGAAAAGGTTGCCGATGTCGGTGGTAAAACCAATGTTGGTGACTGTGTTTTCCAAAAACCCAAAAAATTTGAGAGATTTTGGAAAAAAGGAAGAAGAACATCCTTACTAGCTCAAACAAGCAGATAAGAATAGAAAAGATGAAGAACACAAGTAGATCCTAAGCGTTAAATCCCTAGGAATAAATTATTAAGCTCTTGGTGGCTTATGCCCTAGAATGTGTTTAAGAAGATTGGATTTTGAGACGGGTCCTAGAAGAGGTAGTCTATGGATGGTTTCAAGTTTGTTTAGGTGCTCAAGAGTCTGGGTTAGGTTTCATACATGGCCTAGTGCTAAGGAGCAAGCTCCCCTCACTTCACGAGCCCAGTGATAAGCTGGTCTTGCTTAGCCAAAATATACTTTCCCTAGAGATTATCCTTTGCTAGAGAATAGAGTGGGCTTTCCCCTTGGTGATGAAATCCAAGTGGGATTGTTGGGATGGGTAAGGTATCCGCTGGGTGATGAAATCCCAGTCGGGCCTTGTCTCAGGTGAGTTTTGATGTTTGATTTGTGCAAGTGATTTGGTTGTGTAACATAAAATGATCTACGATTAATTCATGATGCGGTTGTTAATCACTAGATGTGGACTAAGAAATGCAAGCAAGTAGAAATGAAAATGCAATGTGTTCTACGCCCAAGTCAAAATGTTAGTTCGTATGAAGACAAATGGAGAAGGGGTTGAAGAGTATGACTTTTGACTAGTCTATGATGCAAGAAAAGAAAGAAGAGTTCTTTTTAATCCTGCTTATGATGTCATTTAGAAGAGAAGAAAGAGGTGAAAAGGGAGAAACCTAATGCACCTATATGAATAGAAAGAAAAGGAACCCAAGGAAGACCCTAAGGTCCCACTGGGTGTGCCAAAATGTTTCTATACAAGATTCGCTTTTCACATTCAAGAAAGGAAAAATGAGAAACTAAGAAAATGGACGAGGGTTTGTATGTACCCAGATTGTGGACTTGCACACCAGAATTAGACATTGTGAGAACTCCTCTTTGGTTGTGGAGGATGACACTTGAAAGAGAAAGAGACTAAAACACGAAAAATGTTAGATGACGAGAAAGTGGACTGCCAAGCAAAAGCTTGGTCCTAGAAGCGCAAAGACTTCTTGGAGGATGACAATCCACTGTTAAAATAGAATATTTAACAAAAATAGAAATAATGAAATGATAAAAGACTAAAAAGAAAGAAACTGAAAGCAAGAGCGTACCTGATATGTAGCAGTCTACTTTGCACAATCACCGACGTCAGTGGTTCTACCGGCGTCAGTCAAGATAGTCGCCGACGTCGGTAGGGGTAATGGTCGAGGATGGTCAAGGTAATGGCTAGGGACAAGTTCAAGTCTGGCTTTTTTGTCTACAGGGTGGACTGTGGTTTTGTCTGAGGGTCAAGGAGCCTGTTTGAGGGTCAGAGGGATTGTTTGGGGGCCTGAGGGACTATTTTGAGGTCTGAGGGACTGAGAATATTGTCTGGGAATGGACTGGATGGGTGACAGAGGCAAAAGGAGGATGAATGGGAGACAAGGATTTGAGAAGGCCTTTTAGCCTCTCAGGGAAGGATAGGGAAGGTTGTGGGCAGTGGTCTAGATTAGCAGATAAAATCAAATAAGAAATGAAATAGAAAACTAGACAGTACTTACTTCCTGCTTGCTGAAGGAAGAATGGAGGAACCCTGTTGTTGGAGCTATTAACGATCCTGCAAATGCCAAGAGCCTGGGACTATCTCTGTAGGGTACCTATAGCTACTCGTGTTGTTGTGTGAGAGGGAGAGAGGGAGGAATAGAATGCCAAAGTGCCAAAGAGAGTTCACGTTCATGGGGGGGGTAGAGAATAGTTGCAAAAAATGGTTTTGAAGGCAACCGACGTCGGTAGAACCGCCAATGTCGATCGCATAATAACCGATGTCAGTGGCAGAAGAATATGGGTAGAGGCTAAAATTAGCCTCTATTTGTTCTTGCACGCTGTCAAGGTCAAAATAGTCCTGGGAAAATGGTCGAGGAAGGCATAAATGGATGTGGGAGGAAGGATTAAGAGAGGATTTGGTTAATAAAGGCTAGGAGAATGGTGGGGGCATCCAAGGAGGGGATCCAAGGTGGCATGGGTGAGGTGGAAAGGGGGCCATCAATTTAAAATATTTGATTTATTTTGATTTAAAATTGAGGGGGCTTAGGACAAGTGTTAGGAAATAGACCAAGGGGGCCAAAGGGGGAGGACAACCTAGGGGGTAGACACGATTTCGGTGTCTACAAGTCTATCTTCCATCTATTTCCCAAAGTCCCCCATTTCTAAAAATTCCTTCATCCCAAAGCTTTCTTTTCTAAGCGAAAGGTGAATAAGGTATTTATTGACAATGCAATTCAATAAGCCCTATTTATGGCTAAATTTACAACACAAATAGGTTTTCTTTTAGAAAAAAACATTATTGTGAGAACCAATATGAGAATTGGGTTCCATTCGAAAACCAATACCATATTTATCATCAGAAGTAGAATCAACATCAGTCTCAACATCAGTTCAAATCCTCTTGAGTAAGAATCAACTTTAGAATCATAATACATTCGTGAATATCACAACATTAGATATACACTTCTACCAAAACCACTTGAGTCAAAATCAACATACCTTAGTAGGTGTTATGACATTGGATACATACTCCTTATAGATCCACTTGAAAACATTTGTGATCCTTCCATGGTTTTTGAGGATATTTTATTTATCATTGATACAAGTTCTAGTAGTCTCTATGAGGATTATGTTGATTCTTACCCATCCATTGGCATTACACATGCCTTTAACATTAACTAGCCTAGTCATTATATTGATATTCCCTACCCATAAACATCGATTGGGACTGATAAAATCACACACTATTAATTTTTTTATATGACAATGTTTCATTGGGAGAATTTTTAGGGACCTAATACAACATTCAAGCATAAGAAAAATCTCCTAGTTAAACCTTATTTGAGTCATTAAAGGAGAATAAAAGTCTAAACTCAACATTTTTTGGTGAAACCTTATTTGAGGCACTAGATTATAATCAAAATCAAAATTAAACATCCCTTAGTGAAACCTTATTTGAGGCATTATGGGACAATCAAAATCAAGAAGAATTTGTTGGTGAAAACCTCTTTGGGGATCCAATATCTGAGCCATTTAGTTCCTCATTACTTTATGAAGACATTATTGAAGTCAATATTGGCACAACCGATAATCCAAAACATATTCAAATTACAACATCTCTTAGGCCTAAATAACAACACAAATCTGGCGACCTTGTTGAGAGAATTTCCAAAACCAAAATTATGTTGAATCTAAAATCAATAACAATGTGTGTGACTAAAAATCCCAATATTCATTTATCCCCAAACAATTACACATTCCATTGTGATCTTGTTATCCATTCAAGACCTATATTCCATTATCTAATCATATCCTTATTCCAATGCATATCCTTCTTTACCCTTCTAGGGGAGACTCCTTTTTATAGAGGCTATAAAGACATCTTGTCTACATTTTTAGAGGAAGCAAAATCAACTACCAATGATGACCATGAGATCAATAATGTAGTTCACATCTACAATAACATATTAACAAAGAAAATATTATTGGTAGGTATTAGTTATACAACAAAGGGTTTTCATTATGCATCTCATAATCCTCCATGGAGTTGAGATGATATGAGTCAAAAAATCAATTAAAAATACAAAACAAGTAAAAAATAAATAGAAATAATTCATCCAATGATGAAAACCATACTTGTGGTGCCTTGGACAAGAACCATGATGAAAACTATTTTTTTGACATCATGCAGAAATGGCATCCATCAAAAAAGTAGCAGATAAAAATGTAACAGTTAAAAATTTAGCATGAAAAATATAGAGAGGATAAAACATAGAATGGAAAAAATGTAGCAAGGATAAAACATCACAGGAACAAAATATAGTAAAGGATACACTCACATAGAAGATGACAAAACTTTCAACTAAAGGTCTAAACTCATGAAATCACATTTTTCTATGTTATTTTGCTTGTAAATTTGGTGTATTACTTTTACACCATGAAATGTTAACTACTATCACAAAAATGAACTAGACAACAAATAAACAATGTGATAATCACTAAAATGTCACAATTATGCTCTTCAAGACATTTTTATGACATTACCAATACCACTACATTTTTCCTTGTATGTTTTGTCCTCATGACATTTTTGTCATACTACATTTTTACTGCTATGTTATCACATAGAGATGCATTAATAATTTATTATCTACAAGTACCTTGACACTTGGGGGTAACCTCATTTGCATTATAGACCATTATATTCAATTCCATTTTATCCATTTTGGCCATTTAATCCTATTTAGCCCATTCCATCTTATTGTGACCATCAATATCCCCATCTTGACCTTTTTATGAAAGTAGAAGCTATATTGAGACATATTTGGGAAGCATTTTGGCATATTATCCACATGAAACTTTGATGACTAAACACATTTGGCTTTCACATGTCATGGTCCTTAGAGACTCCCAATCCCTTCTCTCATTGTCATCCATTATTATCCAACATTATCCATTTGTCCTTCATTCATTATCTCCCATTTTGGAGGAACTACAATGACTTGAGGTTCATTTAGACTATGTAGGCAATGCTTAGTTTCTAAGGTCATCTCAACAACCCTTATCTCATGCTCTTATTATTTTATGAGTTAATCATATGATCTCACCATTTTATGAGTTACCAATCCTATGCTCTCACCATTTTATGAGTTACCACTCCCATGCTCATACCATTTTATGAGTTAAAATGTTTTGCATCTCTTAATCCTCTATTGAGTTAAGCTGCCCAAAAACCCAAAAACATTCAAAACATTGAAAAATCTAAAAATATTAAAATTATTAAAGGATTTTAATATATATGAGAGATATAAAGCCACAAAATCCTAAACATTTAAAAACACTTAAAATCTCTAGGAGAGATATAAATCCATAAAATTTGAAAACCTTCATCTTGTCCTAAATCTAGTCAACAATCCTTAATCCAATCATTTCAATCCTAAAACATTATTGGGATGTGTCCTTGAATCTTCTCTATTCAGGGTAAATTAGATCAATCTAATCCAAGCTCATAGCTTCTACCCTGTTTGGGGTGGGTCAAGCTTACAACTTATTTCAGGAAGTTTTCTTCCCATTATATCCCTCTTTACATTATCCTTGCATGGGGGCACCATCTAATTATCAGTATCCTTGAGCTTATCAAGTGAATTATTTGACTTGATTAAATGGCAAGATGTTTTTTGATTTGCGTTTGTTTATTTTTTTGCTTACTTGTTTGTTTCCTTTTTTTATTATCACATTGACTTAGTCCATTATGCTAATGAGGTCATCATCATGGTGCTACTTGTCATGCACTTATAATCAAGTCCATCCATTGGAATATGTCAACATTATCATCATAGTTTTTCATATCATTGGCATGTTTTTGTCACTGGTCTATTAGATCTGGGGTTGGTCTATACACACACTACAACTAAGTCATCATGGTATTTTATAACATGATGCATACCATTTTTGTGCTATATAAAAAATCAAGTACTAGGAACTTATATGGTAGTGTTGTAGTGGAAGTTTATCCCCTTGAAAAACCATCTATTATCTCATTCCATTATCTTGACCATCTTTGATTGCATCACATCATCACATTTTCCATGATCAAATCAAAAAAACTGAGCATTATGGCTAAATATATGCTAAATCAGGACATGCATCTCCAACTAAGCATATCAAAGAGAGTTATGCACATTTCTCAACATTGAATTATCATCTATTCTAATCTTTATCATATTCTCTCCTGATTTCTTAAGAGAACTACATTGGCCTGAGGTCCCTATGAACTATACAAGAAACACTAAGTACCAACCAATTTCTAAGGTCAACTCAACTACCTTCATTTAATTGTTATTAACATTCATATTATTTCAATCTAATCATATAATTAATTTAATCAATTTTATTCATCATTATCTCATCACTTTGGGCATCCTTGTGTGCTTGATTTTTTTACAACTTCTTCATTATTTGAAAGGTCTACCATTTAACACATACATTTGCATCAACTTCATCAACATGATCTTATCATCATTAATCTGTGTAATAGGTTAAATCCTTGATCTACACTTTTCAACCAGCCAATCAATCGACCTAATCTTCATTTGTCAAAACAAAATTCTACCCTACTAGGGCAAATAATTTAGACCGATCAGCAACCAAATTTGCTTGCTAAGAAAAATCATTAAATCAATGATTAAATCTATGCTACTAGGGAAAATTAATTTAATTAATAATAATTCTTCCCTCTTTGAGCCAAGTCAATCATCCAATCTTTCTTATAATTATAAGCTCATAACTTTCACCCTTTTTGGGCAAATCAAAGTATACAACTTGTTTCAGGATAGATCAGTCCTTAAGCCCACAACTTTTACCCTATTTGGGGCAAGTCAAAATGTGCCACTTATCTTAGGATGCATCCTAAATAATAACACCATCTTTGGGGCCAATCATTTTTCTACTCTATTCACATTGGAAATCAAATTGTGCAAGCATTATCTCTTTTGAATTAATATCATTCATGGGTTAATTTCACTCTTTTTCTTACTTCTTTATTTTTCAAGAGCCAATCTATGTCTTTCATCCTTGCATGCCATTTTGAGTGGGCATCATGGGTCACTAATTATTTATTTATCTAATTTATTCATCTATATTATTTGGCTTTTTCAATCTTTGAAAATTTGTTTCTTCCTTTATGTCTTGCAAATGCCTTCTCAAATAGGGGCAAAATGGAGCACTCTATTTTCACCACTTCCATGTTGAAATTGCAATTGGAATGACTTTTCATAATAATGAACCAATATAGTCAAAAATATTTAATTAAACCAATTATTCGCACAATTACTAATTTAATCCAAAACTATAATGACACATCCTTGATTAGAGAAAAGCATTTCACTATAATGTTTAATTTGACATCAACATCCTAAATCAAATCAATCATTTAAAAGAATTATTATAGAATAATTAAATGAATATTTTATTGGAAAAATAACATTACAAAATGGCACTATTCTCCTAATTAATCAACCTAATCTTCTTATAATGAAAAATTCTATGGATTTGGAATATTTATTTTCTAAATGCATAAATTAAATTATTGCCTCACCCAAGGAAACATCATCATACCAAGTGTGTAATTAAGACAAATTATAAGCTCTTACACCTTCTTACACACTCCTCTTCTTGGACCCCTCTTACACACTCAAAGAGGGGCCATGATTTTAATCTCTTGCATTTTTATGATTCACTCCATCCCTTGTATTCTACACTCCATATCTCTCATTTTGAAAGTGCAGGACTAATCTTGGGATTTTGATCTTCATGTCAAGATGGACAATATTAACGCTCTTTCAACATGACCAAATAGTGTAGTGAAGCTTTGAAAAATATTAAGACCATCAATCAACAATTTTTAACATTACCAATCAAAACACCAAGTAAGCAAAGGGGAATGTTTCCACACATGGAGCCAACATTGCCGAAGATATCTAGTCCTACAAGCTAAGCACATACCTCTTTTAAATCTAATTAGCAATTAAAGTCCACAAAGAAGGTATACATGTGTTAGTTTTATATTTTATTAGTTATTTCATTTCTTATTAATCTTGCTCAATTCAAGGGGTTAAGCCTAGGGTGTTATGTTATTCAAGTTATTTCTAATTTTATGTCACTATTGATTGACTAATCCCCTTTGTAATATTAATATACATTTGGCACACTCGATGGGACCTAACACTTCCCATAAACTCTTATAAACCTTTCTTGTTCTTATAATTACTATAATTGACCTAATTGATAAGTTAATTCATCTTATTTTATTCAAAAAAGTTTACTAATTTTTGCCTTAGGTGGAATTGATGGAAATGCCCTGTGTTACAATAGATTTATCCCTAAAAATGGTGAAATTACATAAAAATAGTGATTTCACCTCTATTTTTTATTTTAATGTGTTTTTCTAGGCTATTGTAACTAGTGAAAACACACTACTAAATAATGGACATGTCCCTCATATCAGTGGAATTATGTACGAAAATGATGGAAACACTAAATGATGAAAACATGGATGAGAAGGATGGAAATTAAAAAATGGGGTAAAAATGATTGAAAATTAAATAAACATGAATGAAAATGATGGATTCACATTATGATTAACAACCCAACTTATAAAGGCTCATTCTTCCTTATCTAGGCTCTAGTTTGGGTTATTTTTTAAAAACCACATGTTTTCTCATAAATTTTCTAAATTTTTAGTTAATTTATCTATATGTTACATATATTTTTCATATAAAATAAAATATGAGGCACTAAAATGATTTCCTTTAGAGTTTCCCATCAATTTTTTTTTTGAAGATTTTAGCTTGTTTGTAGGTTTTGCTTGTCAAAGATCACATTGAAAACTTCTAACCAATTTATTGGAAGTCCCCAGTCAAAGAAGTGGATTCAAAACACAAAAAAAATGATTTTTATTTTTCCCAATCACTATATTTAGGTTTAAAATGAATGATCACCTCAATTTGGGCTTAAAACTTGATTTACTTCCAAGGCACTTCTTTTCTCATACTTGTCTAGTTTTACTTGTTGCTTGTGTTTTGTGTGGTTCTTTCATGTGTATGCTCTCCCCTTGTTTGGGTGATCTAGAGATGTGAAGGTTAACATTTTAATTTATGCTAGGATAGTTTCCAAAGTATGCTCTTCACTTACCCTTAGTGGTATTCCTCCAAATCAAAAACATTGATACTTTCCTACTTTTCTTTTGGGCTACATAATTGGGTTGTCATTTCCTTCTCATAGGTCTTTAGGGTGTAGTGACTAGGGGTTGATATCCCAACATTCATGCTAACCTTGTACATCCAATAGTGGATATAAATTGTTGGTAGGTGTCATTAGTAACTAGTAAAATTCCCCATAAAGGGTTTCATAAAAGTAATGGGTTAACTCCCAATGCTAAGCCATTAGACATTACCATCAAGGTATCTATAGCCCCTTCAATAGGGGATGTATCCACATATGAATGGCACCTATATATATTATTTTAATAATTTTATACCAATATTAGGACCATTTAGAAAGCCAATGAAAACCTTAGATTAAGACCTATTGATCACAAAGCCTTCATTGATGCAGGGGTGCAAGGGTAACAACCCTAAAAAATTACCTCACACATAAGAATTTGTGAAAGGGTGGGTATTTCACATACATTTAATAATTTTATTAAAATTAATCCTTAAATTTCTCCTCTTAAAGCAAGTATATTGAAGGCTTAGTGATTGTGAAGCACTCCTGATCTACCACAAAAATTGGATCATGTACTTAGACGATTTTTTTCTTAGATGTCATGTCAAAATGAATTGTTTATTTAAAATCAAGTCTAAAATAGAGTTCATACACACCTAAATAATAAGACATTACTCTATCTATATTTTGAGATGAAAATCACCCCTTCTAGATGTTATGTTAAACTTTTTTTAAATACACACCCTTCCTGTGTAAATCACATGGTTAGGCTATCCATTTTAAATCAATTCAAATTATAATTTTCAATTCCAAATTCCAATGCAAAAATAAGGTCCAAATTCTTGTCTAAACCATGTTGTTATACTATCCAATCTAAACAAAGTCCCAATTTCAATCAAATTCCAATTTCCCATTCAAAACCAATTCAAAACCAAGATCCAAATTCTTGTGTAAACCATTATCATTATGATGTATATTTTATTTCAAACCTAACCTAAATTCCAATTCTATTTCCAATACCAAAGTCAAAGGTCAAAGGTCGACTATTCCATAGTCAATTAAGGTTGAACCTTTCTTTTTAAAAAAGTCAAAACCTAATTAAATTAAGGTAAAACATTAACTAAAGTGAAACTAAAATAAAATTTTTACACAATTTCAAATCAAACCAACATTCTAAAGTAGGCTTGTCCAAAGCCTAAGTTAAATTTTATGATCAAATCAAACAACTTTGAACAAGTGTTCCAAGTTCAAAAATTCTTAAATAATCAAATTCATTTTCTACATTCACAAGTCAAGTTTCTAAGATAAGTAATTAAAATTTAAGTCCAAACTCACACACTTTCAAGATCTAAACATTTAACACTTACATTCTTTGTGAGACACAAATACTTGAAATCATTTGATATACTAAGATTTGTGCACCCTTTTGGAAACAAGTTTGATTATCCCACCTTTCCTATTTAGATACTTGCATAGATAAACTATGATTGAACTATTTCAATTTGACATATGCATTGACAAACCCAATCAAACATTCAATGTCTACCAAATTCAAAATCAACTTCAAAATCCAAATCATGTCAACTTTGACCAAGCTCAAATTATAAGCCAAATTAGGTTCATCTTGAACCAGGTACCATGCTAATAAAATCTAAATTAGGTTCATTTTAAACCACATTATAAATCTGCTTCAAAATTTGTCAACTTTGGAAAATTCAACCATTTTAAGTTAAATTAAGTCAACATTCTAAATCAAGTCAACTTTGACCAAATTCAAATTTGAAGCCATATATTGGAATAATACCAAATTGGGTTTATTAGACCAAATTAAATTATTTCAAATCAATCACATTCCAATTCAAATCACTTATTTACTTTTCATGTAATCTTCCCCACCTATCATTTAGGAATGACGAAGTCATGTCATCCATAATTTCTTTAATTTGAATCCTATCAAGCCATTCTCCCCTCTTTGGGGCAAATCCAAGCTAAGTCAATTACATTAAATCAGATATGCCTTCTTTGGTCCCATTCTAATTAAGACCAAGACCACCCTCTAAGGGCCCATTTTAACCAAATACCAAGACCACCCTCTTTGGGCCCATTTCAATCAAATACCAAGACTACCCTCTTTAGGCCCTTGTTTCCATTAAAGACCAAGACTACCCTCTTGGAGCTGCCATTTCAATCAAAGATAAAGACCACCCTATTTGGGCCCCATTTCAATCAAAGACCAAGACTACCTTCTTTGGGCCTCGATTTTAATCAAAGACCAAGACTTCCCTCTTTGGGCCCCCATTTCAATCAAAGACCAAGACTACCCTTTTTGGGCCCCATTTTAATCAAAGACCAAAATACCCTCTTTTGGTCCAATTTATTCAAATCCCATCCCCTTTCATGTATCCTTTCTTGGGGGCATTAGTTTAAGGTTAATCTGAGTCATGGCATCTCATGATATTAAACATGTTCTAACATTACCATTATTTAGTAAAGATGTGATAAATCAACTCTTATAGATGAACTAAAACCTATCTCATTTTGCATCTACTCATGACATTACATCCATTAGTCCATAAGCCACTAGTCTTACAACCATAACAATTCCAATAATCAAGACCTATTATGTCATTGCCCCTCCAAAAGCCATTATTTATTGAAGACTCAAGTATGTCCAAGTTTAATAACTAAGTGATCAAGATATGTCATGATCCCCTTCCAAAACATGATCATATACATCCACTTCCAAATCAAGATCAAGACAATCAACCCATCTTAGATGTTTTTATCGAATCATCCATCTTTGACAAGTCAATCTTTGTTGAGTCACCCTTTGACCAACCTCTATCATTAATGAACCTCTCTTTGATGAATATCACTTTGACTAACCCTTCATCTATGAGCCCATCTTCAAATAACCCATTATTGACCATCAGTCTATCTTTCATCCTGTAGACACCGCAAACGTGTCTGCACCTTGGTCCACCTCAAACCCCTATCCTAACCCTTGGCCTTGGTCCTCTCCATCCATTTGATTAAAATAAACTTTAAATATTTTAAAGTGGCCCCCTTTCCATCCCACCCTTGCCACCTTGGATCCTCCCTTGAATCCCTCCACCTTCCCCCTAGCATTTATTTTGCCAAATCTCTTCATTATCTTCCCCCCACGCCCATTTAAGCTTCCTCGTGACCGTTCTTCCCACAACCCCTCGCTCGACGGCGTGCAAGAATGGGCAGAGGCTATTTTTAGCCTCTATCCCCATTCTGCGACCGCTGACGTCGGCGACCCTTCGGCCGACATCGGCGAAATTGCCAGCGTCGGCAGCCTTCATTACCCCTTTCTGCATCCGTTGCAGCCCCTGGACCCTTGAGCTCGCAAACAGAATTCTCTTGGCATTTTGGCATTCCTCTCTTCTCCATTTGGACCTCGTGCAACATCAGCAACAGGTGCAAAGGCTCTAGACCAGGAATCTCCTCTTGCAACAAGCGTTCTGTGGCTCCAACAACAGCTCTCCCACTCTCCATTCGGTAAACAAAAAGGTAAGCACAGTCTTTATTTCATTTCTTTTCCATTATCTGGTATATCTGCTGTTTCCTACTCCCTCTATTCTTCCCCCTGAGAGGCTAAAAAGCCTTCTCAGGCCCTGTCCTCTGTGCATCTTCCTCTCATACTGTCCCCTTTTCTACACAATCCCAGACAACTTCCTCACCCCCTGTCAACAAAGACCCTACACAAGGCACCCAATTAGAGCTAGACCATTCCCCAGTCCATCCAAATTTGTCTCCGAACTTTGTCTCACCCCTGTTCATAAATCAGACCCATTCACAGTCCAGAAACCAAACCAGACCCGACCACAGGCCACAATCCCGACCGATGCCGGTCACTTCCCTAACCGACGTCGGCAGAACAACCGACGTCGGTAGATCACATAACTGATGCCGGCAACATTTCCGACCTCGGCAACTGTCATCAGCCCAACATCTCCTTCAGGTAATCATTTTGTCTTTTCTTTCCTTTTTAATTTGTTTATCACTTCTGTATTCTGGCATTCTGCTTTTCCTTGATCTTTTATCTGTCTGTTACCAGTGGGTTGACCTCCCTTGAGGAAGTTTTCACACTTCCGAGAACAAGCTTTCGCTTGGCAACCCACCGCCTATCCATCTAACATTTTCTTGTCCAAGTTCCTTTTCTTTGCAGGTGTCATTCCTCCACAGCCAAAGAGGAGTGCACATAACGTCTGGATTATGGTGCGCGATCTTCATCCAGGTACTTCACAAGCCTTGTCCATTATTCTTTAGTTTCTTCTCTCTCTTAAATCTGAAAAAACAAAATTTTGAATAGAAACATTCTGGCACGCCCGGTGGGACCCTAGGTTCCTCCTGGGTTCCTTTTCTTCTTCATTCATTTAGGAGCATTAGGTTCTTACCTTTTCTCCTCCTTTTCTTCTCAATGACACTATAAGCAGGAATTAAAAAGAATCCTTCTTTTCTTTCTTGCACATTCTAGACTAGTCCAACATCATACTCTCAACCCTTTCTCAAACTTGTCTTCATAACCAACGTCACATTTCGACTTGGGCATTAAAACACTTTGCATTCATTTCTGCTTGTGCTTGCATCTTCTTAGTCCACATCTAGTAACTTAGACGCATATTGAATAAATCGTAGACACTTGATGTTACACTACCAAACCACATGCACTAAAACGAACATAAAACTTACTTGAGACAAGGCCCGACTGGGATTTCATCCCCTAGCAGATACCTTACCTGTCCCAGTGACCCTACTTGGATTTCATCACCAAGGGGGAAGCCCACTCCATTCTCTGGCGGAGGATAAACTCTAGGCGAGGTATATCTTGGCTAAGCGAGACCAGCTAACCACTGGAATCGTGAAGTGAGGGGAGCTTGCTCCTTAGCACCAGGCCACGTACCAGACCCTAACACAGATTTTTGAGCACCTAAAACAACCCTCGAAACCAGCTCTAGACTGCTTCTTCCAGGACCTTCTTGACAGCCAATCTCCCCAAACATTCATCTAAGGCATAAGCCACAAATTCTAAAGTCAATTCCTAGGATTTATCACTTAGGCTTGTCTGTCTCTCTCTGTTTTCCTCTTCTCATCTGTTTGTTTGAGTGAGTGAGGACGCTTTCTTCTTTGTTTTTCCAAGAATCTTCAAACCTTTTGGTTCTCTGGAAAACACAGTCACCGACATCGGTTCTGCCACCGACGTCGGCTTTCCCCTGTCACCGGCATCGGTTCTTTCACCGACGTCGACTTTTTCTATTACCGGCATCGATTGTCTGACCGACGTCAGCCATATTTCTTACCGACATCGGTTTTTTAACCGACGTCAGTCTCTGTCACTGTCCTTTTTTTTCAAAACCAGCAGCCTAAAACCTATCCCTTCTCTGCTAAAGACTCCATCCTGGTTTTCTGAAACTGAACAACACAGTTTCTGAAACCTGAACCTTCTTTGCCTTGCATGGTTTTGACTCGTAGCCAAGCCAAAGCTCTTGTCAACCACGCTAGCCGTCAACCACTTCCATCTACCCCATCTGTGACCAAGCCTACAATGGAGTTCAACTCGGAGACTGAAAGAACTCCTACCTGTCCAACCCCATCGCAGACTCCCATTGTCCAAGAAGGGGACCAAGATTTCGAACGATTCTTGGACCTCAACATCAAGGCCTTGCAACACTATCTCGCGCATAGCTGAATGCGAGACTCCTTGGGCAATCCAATCTACGGAATGCCAACCTCCCTTGTCGCGACTACGACTGTATCAACAACATCCGTAGTTCAACCTTCAAACACTCAAGCCATCGCTTTGACCACTGACCAGAATTTGACCAATCCTCCAGGTGTGGCCAGATCTCCCTCTATCATTGGGCCCACTTCCACTGGGGTTCCAGCCCCCTGTCAACCCCAACCCGCTCAACCGCTATCCACTCCTTTTCAAAACCTTGTCGTCTCTATTCTGCCTACCCTGGCCCCTATCAACACCAGGGTGGCTTCTTACCGCTTGGCCCCCATTACCACAGTCCAACCTCTCGTGGCAACAATGGGCCCAGCTATGTCTTCTACCCAACCACCTTTAGCCTCCACCTCTGCCCCTGCGATTAGTCATCTGTACATTGTACAACCGACTATGTCGCACGCCTCCTCTAGCCTCTTCCAAGTGCCCTACAACTTAGGGGGCGCGTAACCCATCAATCCATCAGTAGACATCATCAAAATGCTGATGGACAAGATGACCAGTCTTGAGACCTCTATTTCTGGGTCGCACAACGCTCTCTCATATGAGCAGATCTGCAACGAGCCCATTCACCCTTCTGTCCCAATCAGACCATATCCTAGCCAGTGGGAGCTTTCGAAGTTTTCTCGCTTTTAAAATAAGGAAGACCCACAGCAACACTTGCGGGCATTCAGACATGCCTGCTACCTCATTGGCCATGACGATGCGTTACTCTTACGCACGTTTCCTGTCTCTTTCAGGTGCTGCACTTGACTGGTACAGCTCCCTTCCCAGCCATTCTCTCTTCTCATTCACACAATTGGCTCAGCTCTTCCTTGATCACTTTTCCATCAACATAACCAAAAAGGTCTCAATCACGGACCTCTATTCTATTCGGCAATTCGAGGACGAGTTCATAGCTGACTTCGTTGCTCGATGGAGAGGCCTCATCAATCAACTCTCCTTTTCCTTACCCCAGGCTGAGCTTATTGAAATCTTTTCCCAAGCTTGTGCCAGACATATCTCTTCCACCCTGAGGGTTCAAACCTTCCACACTTTTGATGAGGCCTTCATGATGGCTCGCAAACTTGAGTTGCGTGCCATCGAGGAGAATAAAGTCAAGTTGCGGAGTAAGAATCCCAGCTCTAAGACCAATGACTCTTCTTCTGCTAAGCCATCATCATCCAATTCTAAATCCAAGGCTTCAGCTAATGCCGTGGTTGTCAGACCTTCATCTTCTTTGACCAATCAGCTTGAGCCGTCCACATCTCAGAGCGCTACTCGCCAATTCCAGCAAAGATACGTGCAACGACGATATACTCCTCTTGGAGAATCATATACGTCTGTGCTGGAAAAACTTGTTAAATAGGGGGCCCTCAATCTCCCTCAAGCCCGACCTCCTTCGCAATTCGATCCCTCATGCGCCATCCCCGCGTGGTATAGGGAGCAAGACTTCTGTAGCTTCCATCGTGTTAAGGGCCATGACACGGAAAACTGCAAAACTTTTAAGAACATAATCTAAGACATGCTTGTAAAGGGGGATCTCATCTTAGACAATCCAAATGCACCTCCTAATCAGGCCATTGACATCTTCAAACAACCTTTCCCCAATCATCTGCCAACTCAGAACAATGTCTAGACCTTAATTGACGACAATCATGAACACAACATTCGAACAATCAATACGGTCTCTCCCTTCGTCCCCAATCAACCTCAAGAGGTTAGTCCATCAATCAGTCTGTCACATGTGGACGAGCCTCTCTCCTCGGCTAGTTCTCCATTGACCTCTCTCATCTTGGAGGACGCCTCGGCCTTACCAGCACCACCGGTCTCGCCATCCTCCTTTCTGCTGCCTATGGAGGACCCGACCCTTCCTACTCCTCAGCCACAAGTGGAGGGCACCATCATCCCTGCCCTTTACCCGCTGGAGGAGCCTCGCTCCCCGGTTTCTTCTCCACCTGGGGAAGAACTTGTCTCCCCTTCGTCTTCTGTCATGACTTCACCACACCATGCGTCTAAGACCACTACACCCATCTCATCTTCAACCTCGCAACCATCAACATCTTCTTCTCAGCCATTTTCCCGGTTAGTGGAGAAAATTGCACTTCTCCCTCCGAGGAAAGTGACGCCTCAGGTGTTGTGGGAGTGTCTTAAAACCCTTCAACATACCCACGCCCTCTCATCATATGCTGCTAATCCTCCCAAGGCAAAATCTCGTTAGACTCTTGACAAAGACCAGACTCTCAAACCTCGACCAAACCCATCCAAACCGAAACCTACATCTATCTCGTCTAAACCCATCAAGTCATTTGGTGTTCATCCTACCTCCACCCTCACTCACCCGCAAGTGAAGGTGGACCTAGGCCAGACCTTGACTAGTAGTAGTCTTCCAACCAAGTCGGAGAGGACTGCCAGACCACAGAAACGAATGCCTCCTTCCCCGTCACCATTGCCATCCATTTTGGGCCCCCATCCTTCGACCTTAGATAGCATCCTTCCCACTCTGGCCTTCAACCAAAACTCGTTGCCTCTTTTGCTTCCTCTGCCTACCTCCAGTCGTCCCTCTCCCAAAAAGGCGGTATCAATCACCAAGAAAGAGCCGTCTCTGTCTGTCACCGCGCCATCAACCCATAAGGTGGTGCAGAAATCTCTTCTAACCTCCCCTAAGCGAAAGTCACCAACCTCATGCATATCAACTAGCATGGACCCTTAAGTGGGCTCGTACTCGTTGATATTGCACCGACTTCTGTAGACCTCCAACATAACCCTTCCCCCCATCAAGCCTTTTCAACCTCTCGGGTCCAAGCCCTCCTGGTTCGACGACACAAAAATTTGTTTATATCATCGTACACCAAGACACGATACCGAGGCTTGCTGTGCCCTCAAGGCCATCATCCACCGCCATATGGAGAAAGACACTCTTCTCCTTGAGGAAACTCTTGACCAGACCCCGACTCCTTCTCGTCCAACCTCTTCAAACACGTCAACATCTCACCAGCAAGACATGACCCCTTCTTCACCTCCCATTTTCAAAATCAATGCTATTCGTATAACCACTAGGTCACAAAAGGACAAGGCCAAAGAAAAAGCTGCCATTCCTTGGACCTATCCCTTCATCAAGCCACCTCTTGTGCCCAAGCCTAAAATTTCTATCCTTGGCGCATCCCAACCTTCTTCATCTTCCTCTTCTGGGCCAATTCATGACTCCATGCTGAAGTAGCTTCACCAGACACCTGTAAAGATGTCTCTTTATGACCTTATCCAAACCTCGCCTCAGCACCGTCAAACCCTTATCCAAGCCTTGCAGGCAGCGGAGGTCCAACCCGAGGACCCCCAACCACTCGCTGCCCTCGTCCATTCTTTATCTCCTGTCGCCTCCATCACATTCAGCAATTCTGAGATTCCCACATCTAACACGAAAGATCAGGACGCCGCCCTCTTCATCACTGCCTATGTTGATCGGGCACGCATTAAACGCGTTATGATCGATGGCGGTGCTAGCATCAACATAATCTCTACTCACGCCTTTGATCAGCTGGCTCTTCCCAAGAATTGCGTCTCCAAAACTGACGTGATCTTACGCTCTTTCAATGACACCACCGCCACGACCATTGGCACAGTCATCCTTCACATTCGCGTTGGTCCCCGCACAGTCCTGGAGCTCTTCTATATCATTGAAGGAGAGTTTCAATACAACCTTCTACTGGGCCGACCTTAGATCCGTGCCATGGCCTGTATACCCTCCACCCTGCACCATTGTGTGAAGTTTGAGCATGACGGGCAAGTCCACACCATCCCCGCTGACCCTTCACCCTTCAAAACTTGCAACACAACCTACCGTCCCAACGATGTCCTCATTCCCATCAAGCCGTCAACTCTGGCACCGCCTCCATCTGTAGAAGCTTCGACCAGTTTGCAATCGGCGGTTGCCCTCACCCCTCCTCTTCAAGCGCCAACCAAAGACCCCATGGAAGACATCTTCCAACGACTATCACTTGGGGAATATTGCTTGTTGATCCTAGACATGTTCCAAACTCCGCAAGAGTATGGACGCCTTCACCTCAGTCCCAATTATGACCATCAGGTCAGGATGGTCGTCCCTTATGGTCCTCCTCACGTCCAAACCAACTTTGTCTATGGGGGGCTTAATCAAGCTCCTACCAATGGCAATTCCCTCTCTTCACCCCAACCTTTCACATCTGATTTCTCATTTCTTGGCAACCTCGCCTTTGCACACACTTACCTTTACAGGTGTGCATGGAAGGGTTTTGGTTTCGGACGATATGAGCAGGGCTCCCATCAGCCCATCAAGCTGCTCAATGATCATGATGCCAAGAAACGATATGGCCTGGGATATCATGACCCCACTCAGGCTCCTTCTGACCTTTGTCCCGAGCCAACCATCGACCAATCTCCTCCAGACTCGCCCATTTCTCCTTCGTCACCTACGGAGTCGATGGTTTCCATCCCTCCTAGTTTTTTTTTTCCATAAACACCATCCGCTTGGAACCCCTGACCTATCAGCTTAATGGGGTGCCCAGGTCTCTCCCTCTCATTTTTCCTAACATGGTAGAGGATGAGTCGGCAACCATTCACACTGTCCACTGCGTTGACGATGATGCCATCCTTTCCTACATGGGTGCCGATGACTCTTTCATCCAGCGTTTCCTCCCTTTCGAGACCCAGGTTATGTTAAATGAATCTGCCATTGACATCAACCTCCCTTCTTCTTCTGATGTTCCTCACGTCTTAAAGATTGGCCAATCTTTAGACGCTCAGGAGCAGCTTGACTATGTCCAGTTCCTTTCCAACCATAGCAAGGCCTTTGCCTGGACTTACAGCGACATGCCTGGCATCGACCCCACCATTGCTACCCATAACATTGTCACCAAACCAGAGACTAATCCTGTTAGGCAGAAGCTTCAAAAGATGCATCCTTGCGTTGCGCTCCTTGTCAAAGAGGAGCTTCAATGCCTTCTTTCTGTCTCCTTCATCCAACCCATCGATTATCCTCAGTGGGTCTCTAACATCGTCCCAGTTACTAAAGCAACTGGGGGGATTCGGATCTGCATGGACTATCGTGACCTTAACCTAGCCTGTCCCAAAGATGACTTTCCTCTTCCTAACATTGACCAGCTTGTTGATCTCACAGCCGGCCATGAGATGCTATCTCTCATGGATGGGTTTTTAGGATACAATCAAATCCTGATCGCACCAGAAGATCAGCACAAGACTACCTTTATCACCCCATGGGGGACCTTCTGCTATCGAGTCATGCCTTTCAGCTTGAAAAATGCTGGTGCCACCTATCAGCGCACCATGACCTACATTTTCCACGATCTCCTCCACAAAATCATGGAGGACTATGTGGATGACCTTCTCGGCAAGTCCAAACTTCGTCGTGACCACTTGACCATTCTCACAATCATCTTCTCTCGCCTTCTTCAATACAATGTCTGCCTCAACCCCAAGAAGTGTGTCTTTGGGGTCCTCTCAGGCAAACTTCTCGGCTTCATCGTTTCCTTCCGTGGTATCGAGATAGATCCAGCCAAGATCTGCACTATCCTCAAAATGCCACCCCCGACCAATCTCAAGCAGCTTCGCAGTCTACAAGGGAAGCTCCAGTCCATTCGCCGTTTCATCTCGCAGCTTTCAGACCGCTGCCAACCTTTCCATCACCTCCTTAAGAAGGACATCTCCTTTAAATGGGATAAGGACTGTCAAGAGGCTTTTGAAGCCCTCAAAGGCTATCTGGTCTCTCCACTAGTCCTCATTCCACCTAAAGACGACCAACCCTTCTACCTTTATATCTCTGCTACCAACCATTCGTTAGGTGCCATGATCGCGCACCGAGACGAGCATCATCGTGAGCAAGCGGTTTACTACATCAGCCGAACACTGGTCGACTACGAAACTCGGTATACTCATACCGAGAAACTCTGTTTGGCATTAGTCTTTTCCACCACCCAGCTCTGCCACTATCTTCTCAACCACAAAACCTTTGTCATCACTCACACCGACCCTCTCAAGTACATGCACTCCAAGCCATATCAGAATCAACGTATGGCTCGGTGGCTCATGCTGCTTGTGGAGTTTGACCTCGAATTCATCCAACAGAAATCTATCAAGGGGCAAGCCATCGCTGACCAACTGGCAGATGCCCCTCTTCCCGACAACCAACCTTCCCACTGTGAGTTCCCTGACGAGTCTATCGCTACCCTTTCCACCGATGACACCGTCTACCAAATGACTATGTTCTTTGACGGCTCCAAATGTCAACTCGGTGGGGGTGCGGGGGTCATCCTCATCCCACTCGAAGGGGAGCCCATGCCTCTATCTTTTAAGCTTGATTTTGATTATACCAATAATATGGCCAAATACGAGGCCTTAATTTTGGCACTTCAGACTGCCCTTTCCCTCCACATCAAGTCTATCAACATCTTCGGCGACTCGCAGTTCATCGTTAATCAAGTTAACAGTTCATATCTCTGTAAAAATGAAGTTTTACAGAGGTATAAGAATCGTGTTGACCTTTTTTGGCATCTTTCGACCATTACCTCTTGCAGACTGTTCCACGCTCTACAAACAAGTTTGCCGACACCATGGCTTCTCTTGCTTCACATCTCCCGTCTTCATCATCATCATCTCGCCTTTTTGTCATAGTGCATCACGTACCTTTGCCTTCATACATCTCTCCTCACATCGACCATATCAACACTATCAATTCTAGCCCACGAGATGACTAGTATAAGCAACTCGTGGACTACTTGTCTCTTTCTGTCACTCCTCCCAACCTCTCTAGTAATGCGCGGCGAGCTTTCATCAAGCGCACAGCTCGCTATACCATGCTAGGGGGTCTTCTTTATAAGTGAGGCTTCGACGGCCTCCTCCTTTGCTGTCTAACCTCCACTGAAGCTCCTCAAGCCATAAAGCAAGTCCATGACGGGATTTGTGGTGGACACTTCAGTGGAAACTCGGTTGCCAAGCGCATCCTTCACCTGGGTTATTATTGGCCCACCTTTCATCAAGACTGTAGCGACTATGTTCGGCATTGCATCAAGTGTCAGCAACACTCTAACCTGCTTCATCTCCCCAGCCACGCCTTGCAAGTCACTCAGGATTTTTGGCCTTTCTCTCAATGGGGCTTGGATCTCATTGGTGAGATCAACCCTCACTCGTCTCTTCGTCATCAGTCCATCATCACTGCCACTGAGTATTTCACCAAGTGGGTGGAAGCCATTCCTCTTCTCTCCACAAAAGCTGACAAGATTGTTGACTTCATCAGTAGCCACATCATCTGTCATTTTGGTGTCCCTCACAAAATCATCACCGACAACGGCAAGTCCTTAAAAAACAAGACTGTCCAAAAACTATGCGACTCATTTGGCATCAAACTCAGCTTTTCTTCGCCTTACTACCCACAAGCAAATGGGCAGGTAGAGGCTTCCAACAAAATTCTCACCAAAATTCTCATGAAGGTGGTCAATGATACAGGAAGGGATTGGCACATTCATATTCCCTTCGCTTTGTGGGCCTACCGCACCAGCATCCGAACCTCTACGGGTGCTACTCCCTTCTCCCTCGTGTACGGAATAGAGGCTATCTTACCTCTCGAAGTGCAGATCCTGTCTCTCCGCATCTCCCTGCATGACATTCTCTCCAACGATGACTTTTGTCAAGATCGCTTAGCTCAACTTGAGTTACTTGACGAGCGTCGTCTTGCTGCCCTCAATCATCTCCATGTCTACCAAAGTCGCATAAAGCAGGCCTATGACAAAAATCTGCGAGAATGAGACTTCAACATCGGAGACCTCATCCTCAAAGAGAATCAACACGTGACCAATATGGAGCGAAGTAGACGAGGCAAATTTGCCCCCAATTGGCTTGGACCTTTTATCATCACGCACAAGTATGGGTCAGGGACTTATCGTCTATCTTCCCTCGACGGACGGCCAGAACCTGAGCCTCTTAATGCATTGCATCTTCAACCTTTCTTCTGTTAGTCGAGTACTCGTCTACTTGACACGTAACTTGAGCTCATCCCTTGAGCAATCCCCGTCCTCTTAATCCTACTTCCTTTCAACCCTATTCCTCTTAACAATTCCTATAACCCTTTTATGCTGTATGGATGCTTTGTCCTCCTAAAAGGGAACCCTTGACCTTCTATAATCTTGTCCATGACTCACATTTCTATCAAAACAAATCAAGATGTCAAAACATATCCAAGGTCACAAAATCAAATCAAAAAGACAGACTGCTCCCTCGAAGGATAGCTGTACTATCATTGCTGTAGCTAATAGACTGATCCCTCGAAGGACAGCTATTCAAACATTATAAAGCAGAAATATAGACCACTCCCTCGAAGGATGGCTATGACTAAATCTTGCTACAAACATCAACCTTTCTTAGAAGCTTCCCGCATTGATCAGCTTTGCAACATGACCACTACATTAAAAGACATCTCTATGTAGGCTTCCCGCATCGATCAGCCTGCACCAAAAAAAAAAAAAAAAAAAAAAAAATGGGTCATGGACTTGGCTTGTAGTTGTCTCAGGGTCTCCTATAAAAAGGGGCAAGGTTATTCCTGCTCTTAAACTGGGTTACCCTATCCTCCTCCTATCACCTGCTTAGGAGACTTCGAGCTCACTTTAATGTCAAAGTGATTCGATTACCGTTCTAACACCACATTGGTCAATGACGTAATGCATGAACGGGGCTTTGGTTCTAATAACCCCTATCTATGCTTCCTTTTTGGTCCTTGTTAATGAAAGAGCAATTTGCCTTTCATCTTTTCTCTACACTTCGGTCACATTTAACCACATCAATTATCGACTCATCCTTAACCAAGCCATTTTCATCATTTTCAGCTGACATCATCCTAGTCCATTTCACATAGTTTCTATGGACACCAATACGCATGGAAATTACCGACCAGACCCAATTTATGTTAAGCATAAACCAATACTTACTGAAGCATAAATAGACTTCCATTCATTTTTAGCATACATCCATCACGACTATGGAAACTTGCTAGGGATGAAAGACCTTTCGACCAATGTTGCAGAATACACCATTTGGAAAAGGCTGCAGCATCATCTTATCTTCATCTTACCCTCATCATTTTGACACTTGACCACATCCAATCATTGATCAATCAGACCTTTAGTTTGAACTACATTGGTCTGAGGCCCTATGACCAGGGCTATGTAGGCAGCACTCAGATAACACATTTTCTGAGGTTAGCTCGACCACCCCCATTTGTTCGTCTCTATGATGGACAAACCTTCTCTTCTTTGACTTTTATCACGCCCAACTCTGTTGACTTTGACCAAGACCAATCATTTTCTTTGACCAAGACCAATCATTTTCTTCGACCAAGACCAATCATTTTCTTCAACTAAGACCAATCATTTTCTTCGACCAAGACCAATCATTTGCCTTGACCAAGACCAATCAATTTCTTTGACCCTTCCTCCCTTCTAGGGAGAACTACATTGGCCTGAGGCCCTTCACACAAGGGCTATGTAGGCAGCACTCAGATCACATGATGTTTTCTGAGGTTAGCTTGGCCACATCCTTTCGTCCATCCATCCCCTTGACCCATGACCATTAGAGATCATGCCTATCTCCTTCGACCTTCGACCACTTCCAAGACAATGTTGCCTTGGTTGTTTTTGCGTGTATGCTACCTCACGGTTGGTTAGTAGAATTGTCCGCAGACCCTATTTTTGACCCTTCGCAAGTATAGGATCGCAAGCCGGTTGATCCCTACTACCTGTGACTTTTTCGTGTCTCTAGGAGCACTTCCTGATCCTGGGATACCTGGAACACGATGACCATTTGGAGCTTTGGCTTAGATTGAGTGACCCGATTAGTAGATGACTAAATGCTGGGGCCCAGTTACTTCACTTTTGGCACTCCTTGACCCTCGACATGCGACAATTTGACCCGACCCTCCCGTGAAGTGGACTACGCGCAATCACGACTACTGCAGCATCTTCACTCACTCTCTTCTATCCCTTTCTCTGTCAAATCGACACTCAATCTTTGGTTCCCTTCTCTCGACTATCGCTTTGAGGGGGGAACACCTCATCCTTTTTCTGGGGCAACCAACTCCTATTTTTGTCTTGCAGTTCGTCAAGAACAACCAACAAGACAAAAAGGGGCAAATGTAGACACCGCAAACGTGTCTGCACCTTGGTCCACCTCAAACCCCTATCCTAACCCTTGGCCTTGGTCCTCTCCATCCATTTGATTAAAATAAACTTTAAATATTTTAAAGTGGCCCCCTTTCCATCCCACCCTTGCCACCTTGGATCCTCCCTTGAATCCCTCCACCTTCCCCCTAGCATTTATTTTGCCAAATCTCTTCATTATCTTCCCCCCACGCCCATTTAAGCTTCCTCATGATCGTTCTTCCCACAACCCCTCGCTCGGCGACGTGCAAGAATGGGCAGAGGCTATTTTTAGCCTCTGTCCCCATTCTACGACCGCCGACGTTGGCGACCCTTTGGCCGACGTCGGCGAAACTGCCAGCGTCGGCAGCCTTCATTACCCCTTTCTGCATCCATTGCAGCCCCTGGACCCTTGAGCTCACAAACATAATTCTCTTGGCATTTTGGCATTCCTCTCTTCTCCATTTGGACCTCGTGTAACAGCAGCAATAGGTGCAAAGGCTCTAGACCAGGAATCTCCTCTTGCAACAAGCATTCTGTGGCTCCAACAACAGCTCTCCCACTCTCCATTCGGTAAATAAAAAGGTAAGCATAGTCTTTATTTCATTTCTTTTCCATTATCTGGTATATCTGCTATTTCCTGCTCCCTCTATTCTTCCCCCTGAGAGGCTAAAAAGCCTTCTCAGGCCCTGTCCTCTGTGCATCTTCCTCTCACACTGTCCCCTTTTTTACACAATCCCAGACAACTTCCTCACCCCCTGTCAACAAAGACCCTGCACAAGGCACCCAATTAGAGCTAGATCATTCCCCAGTCCATCCAAATTCATCTCCGAACTCTGTCTCGCCCCTGTTCATAAACTGGACCCGTTCACAGTCCAGAAACCAAACCAGACCCGACCACAGGCCACAACCCCGACTGACACCGGTCACTTCCCTAACCGACGTCGGCAGAACAACCGACGTCGACAGATCACATAACCAACGCCGATGACATTTTCGACCTCGGCGACTGTCATCAGCCTGACATCTCCTTCAGGTAATCATTTTGTCTTTTCTTTCCTTTTTAATTTGTTTATCACTTCTATATTCTGGCATTCTGCTTTTCCTTGATCTTTTATCTGTCTGTTACCAGTGGGTTGACCTCCCTTGAGGAAGTTTTCACACTTCTGGGAACAAGCTTTCGCTTGGCAACCCACCGCCTATCCATCTAACATTTTCTTGTCCAAGTTCCTTTTCTTTGCAGGTGTCATTCCTCCACAGCCAAAGAGGAGTGCCCACAACATCTGGATTACGGTGTGCGATCTTCATCCAGGTACTTCACAAGCCTTGTCCATTATTCTTTAGTTTCTTCTCTCTCTTAAATCTGAAAAAACAAAATTTTGAATAGAAACACATCCATTACCCAAAATCCACCATTTATAATAATTCCTTTGTCCTAAACCCTTCATTTCTAAGTGAAATATAAATAAGGTACTTATGGAAAACATAATTTAATAGGCACTCTTTTTTATTACATTTACATTAGAAATAGGTTCCATTTTAGAAACAACATTATTTTCAAAACTAATATCATAATCAAGTTTCATTATAGACCCAATATCAATATCAAGTTTCATCCTAGAACTAATATCAAATTTGGCATCATAAATAGATTCAATGTTGATCACAACATTGGGTTCCAATCCTCTTGATTCATAATTAGAACACAATAATGTATATCATAACATTGGATATACACTTCTACTAGATCCACTTGAGTCAAAATCAACCTTAAAATTAACATATCTTAGTAGGTGATACAACATCAGCTACATACTCCTTGTAGATCCACTTGAAAACATTTGTGATCCTTCCATAATTTTTGATGATGTTTTCTTTAGAATTAACACAAGTTATCCTAGTAGTCTCTACAAGTATTTTGTTACCTCTTACCCATCCATTGACATTACACATGCCTTTAACATTAACCAACCTAGCCATTATATTGATATTTTACCACCCATAAATGTTGATTGAGATTGATAGAATCACATACTATTGAAAATTTTCCATGGCAATGTATCTTAGTTGTAAAATGTTTGGGGATCTAAGACAACATTCAGGCAAAAGAATAATCTCCTATTGAAACCTTGTTTAAGTTCTAGGGGACAATCAAAGTCCAAACTTAGCATCTTTTAGTGAAACCTTATTTGAGGTGCTAGGTGATAATCAAAATAAAAATTCAACATCCATTGATGAAACCTTATTTGAGGCACTATGAGATAGTCAAAATCAAGAAGACTTTGTTGGTGAAAACCTCTTCAAGGTGCCAATAGTTAATCTAATTAGGTCCTCATTGCTTGATGAAGACATTATTAAATTCAATATTAGCCCAATCAACTATTCACAGCATATTGAAATTACATCTCTCAGGCCTAAACAACAAAAAATATTTTGGCCTTAATGAGAGAATTTTTATATGTATTTAGCCCTACCACAACCATAATTATGTCAAATCTAGAATCAATAAAAATGTGTGTAACTAAAAATCCCAATATTCATTTTTCCCCCAATAATTATACATTCCATTATGATCCTATTATTCATTCAATACCTATATTCCATTATATATACAAATCCTTATTCCAATTCCTATCCTTTTTACCCTTCCTAGTGGCACTCCTTTTTATAGAGGATATGAAGACATCTTGTTTAGAGGTTTGGAGGAGGAAAAATCAACAACCAATGATGATCATATAAAAATAGTGTAATTCACATTCATAACAACATCTTATCAAAGCATCTATTCTGACCAGGTATTGGGTAGACAACAAAGGGTTTGCATTATGTATCTCTTAATACTCCATGGTGTTGAGATGCTACAAATTAAAAAAATTAATTAAACATACAAAACAAGCAAAAGAGAAAGAAAAATAATTCATCCAATGGTGAAAACCATGCTTGTGGATCCTTGGGAAAAAACCATGATGAAAACCAAGTTTTTGGCATCATACATAAATAATTTATTGTCTCCAAGTACCTTGACACTTAAGGGTAGCCTCACTTGCATTACTGACCATTCCATTCCATTCTAGCCATTTTATCCATTCAATATTTTTTAGCCTAGCCCATGTGATTGTGCCCATCAATCTCCCTATCTTTACCTTGTTATGAAAGTATAAGGTATATTGAAACTTGTTTGGGAAGTATTTTGACATATTATCTATAAGACACTTTGATGACTGTACACATTTAGTTCTCATGTGACATGGTCCTTGGGGACTCCTAGTCTATTCCCTCATTATCATTCACTATTATCAAACATTATCCATTTGTCCTTCAATCATTATCTTCCATTTTGAAAAAACTATAGTGGCTTGAGGTTCATTTGGACTATGTAGGTAACGCTTAATTTTTGAGGTTAGCTCAGCCACCCTTATCTCATGCTCTCACTATTTTATGAGTTAATCCTATGCTCTTACCATTTTGTGAGTTACCAATCCTATGATCTTGCCATTTTGTAAGTTACCTCTCCCACACTCTCACCATTTTATGAGTTAAATTGTTTTGCATCTCTTAATCCTCCATTAATTGAGATGCCCAAAAACCCAAAAACATTCAAAACATTGAAAAGTCAAAAAATATAAAAAATTATAAAAGGATTAAAATCTCTACGAGAGATATAAAGCCACAAAATCCTAATCATTTAAAAAGTCTTAAAATATATAGGGGAAATATAAAACCACAAAATTCAAAAACATTAATCTTGTCCTAAATATAGTCAATAATCCTTAATCCAATCATTTTAGTCCTAAAAACATTGTTGGGATGTGTCCTTCTCGAATCAACCATGTTTGGGGAAAATCATATCAATCCAATCCAAGCTTTCAACTTCCACTCTATTTAGGGTGGGTTAATCTTGTAGATTATTTTAGGAAGTTTTCTTCCCACTCTATCCCCATTTACATGGATCCTTGCTTAGGGGCACCATCCAAATATCTATATCCTTGAGCCTATCAAGTGAATTATTTGACTTGGTTAAATGAAAAGATGTTTTTTTTTGTTTTTATTTTTGGTTTATGTTTGTTTGTTTCCTTTTTTATTATCAACTTGACTTATTCCATTGTGCTCATGAGGTCATAATCTTGGTGATACTTGTCATGCACTTTTACTTGAGTCCATCTATAGGCATACACCAACATTATCATCATGGATATTCATATAATTAGTGTGTTGTTTTCATTTATCTATTGGATCGAGGGTTAGTCCTTACACACACTTTGACCAACTCATCATGGTGTTTAATACCATGACTCATCCTATTTTACATTATATAAAAAATCAAGTACTAGGAGCTTATACAAAAATGTAATAACAATAATTTGTCCCCTTGTAGAATCATCTATTATCTTATTCCATCATCTCAGTCATCTTTGACCACATCACATCATCACATTTTCCATGATCAAATCAAAACAACTGAGCATTATGGCCACATATATGCTAAATCAGGACATGCATCTCTAACTAAACATATTAAAGAGAAGCATACACATTTGTCAACATTGGATTATCATCTAGTCTATTTTTCATCATATTCTCTCATGATTTATTGGGATAACTACATCATCCTAAGGTCCCCATGGATTATGTAGGAAATGATCAGTGTCATCAATTTTTTGAGGTCAACTTGACCAACCTCATTTCATGCTTATTAACATCCATATTCTTCTAATCTAATCACATCATTTTTCAATCATTATTATTCATCATTGTCTCATCACTTTGGGCATCCTTGTGTGCTTGGTTTTTTGTATCTTCTTCATTCTTTGAAAGGTCATTATACCATTTAAATTATACCTTTGCATCAACTTCATTAACATGGCCATATCATCATTAATCTATGAAACAAGTAAAATCCTTGATCTATGTTTGCCAAACAATCAATCAATTACCTAATCATCATTTTTTAAAACAAAAATCTACCCTACTAGGGCAAATAATTTAGACCGATTAATGATCGAATTCACCCACTTGGGAAAATCATTTAAACAAGGATCAAATATGCCCTACTAGGGAAAATTAATTTAATCAATGATCATTATCCCCTCTTTGGGGTAAGTTAATCATTTAGTCTTTATTATAATTCTAAGTTCACAACTTTTTCCCTCTTTGGGAAAATCAAAGTGTGCAACTTATTTTGGGATAAATCATTCCCTAAGCCCATAAATTTTTCCCTATTTGGATCAAGTAAAAGTGTGCCACTTATATTGGGATGAATCCTTCCAAATACCCCCTTCTTTTGGGCCACTCATTTTTCTACTCTATTCACATTGGAAATAAAAGCATGCAAACATTAGCTCATTAGGATTAATATCATCCATGGGTTAATTTCACTCTTCTTTTTGTTTCTTCCTCTCTTCTTTGAGAGCCCATCCATGTATTTCATACTTGCATGCCATCTTGAGGGGGCATCTGGGTCACTAATTATTTATTCATATAATTTTTCATCTATATTTTTTAGTTTTTCATTATTTGAAAAACTGTTGCTTTGTCTATGTCTGTCAATGCCTTCTCAATTAGGGGAAAAATGTAGACACTCCATTTTCACCACTTCCATGTCAAAATTATAATTGGAATGAATTTCCACAATAACACACAAATATAGTCATAAATCATCAATTATGCCAATTACTTTCATAATTATTGATTTATTTCAAAATTATAATGAAAAATCCATTATTGAAGGGATGCATCATATCATAACATTAATTCAATATCAACATCCCAAATCAAATAAATAATTTTCAAGTGTTATTATAGGATGATTAAATGAATATTTTATTGGAAAAAGAACATTAAAAAAGGCCACTAATCTTATAATTAAGTATTAATCCTACTTAATTAGCCTAATCTTCCTACAATGGAAAATTCCATGAATTTAGAATTATCTATTTTCTAAATGTACAAATTGAATTATTTCCTCACCCAAGGTGACATAATCATACCATGCATGCAACTGAGAGATATTACAAGATATTACACCCCTCTTACACACTCTTGCTCTTGCACCCCTCTTACACACTCAAGAGGGGTCATGATTTGAATATCTTACATTTATATGACACATTCCATCCCTTTTCTTCTACAATCCATCTCTTTTATTTAGGAGAATATAGGAATAATATTGGGCCCTTGATCTTCATCTCTAGATGGATGGTTCACAATCATTTTAAAATTCTATAAATGAAAGGGTCTTCACACTCTTTCAACATGACCAACTAATGTAGTGAACCTATGCCAAATATTAAGGCCATCACTCAATAATTCCTCAAAATTGATAATCAAAACACCAAGTAGGTAAGGGGAAATATGATCCACATGTGGAGTTGACATTTCCAAAGATCTCTTGTCCTACAAGTTGAGCACAAACCTCTTTTTAATCTAGTTAGCAATAAAATTCTACATGGAATGTATAAACATGTTTGTTTTATCTTCTATTAGTTAGATCATTGCTTATTAATCTTTCTTAATCCAAGGGGTTAAGCCTAGGGTGTTATGTTCTTCAAGTTGTTTTTGATTTTATGTCACTAATAATTTAATGACCTATTTTTAATCTTAATATACAACATGAAAGGTGGGAAACTGGATTATTATTTACTTAGATCAAGAACTAGAATCTCTAGGCAAACTTGGATAGGACTACCAGCCTTTGGTCAATATCAAATAATGCTTACAATTGAATTTAATGGTTTAGTATTTGTATATTTTTCTTCTCTATTTTGGTATAGGCTAATACATTTATCTGTATTTAATCTATGTGTAACCTTGAGGGTTGACTATATGCGTATTAATCATAAGTCTATCTCCTTCTCTTGAAACCCTCAGTCCACTTTTAACACTAGGGTTTGGTCAAAAAAATGAAAAAGGTGGGTTAACCTGACCCCAACCACTTCATGATGAATGGTTGAGTGTTGCATACATATTCAATACTCTAAAGAGGGAAGTTAAACCACGTGTAGTTCTCCGTATTAGGTGTATATATGCAATAATGCTTCTTTAATGAGTGTAACCTGTGATATAACTTTAGATACTTGGAAAATGATAACTTTGGCATGGATTTGAGGTGATTTAGAATTATTTATTACTTACTCCTCATGATTGATGGTTATATCAAAAATAATAGTGTAGCATATTTAATTGTGCAAGTATTTGAGTGTGCTTGATAAGTGCTTCCTAGATGGGTAATAGGCTTAAACTTATTATGTATTTATGTAAGGATTTTTGGGTACTTTATCATGCCACAAACATGTGTAATGTATAGGATGACTCATAATAAGGATTTAAATTTTAAAAATAACTATTTCTTGGTGCAAGATGGGTCCATTAGACTTGGATGAGCCTAAAATTCTATAAATGTCTAAGTGTGTTGATTCTATCTGGAAAGCAACAAGACTGATTTGATGATTTGGGGATAGTCTAAACATGATTTTAAGAAGTTTAGACTCATAATATTGAATTTATATAGGTGACTAATAATAAATTGGGAAGCTTATGCCCATATAAAACATGCAAGTGTGAGATAAGGGCCAATAAGAACCACATGTATAAGTACAAGCCATGTAAAGTGAAGGTAGGTCAAAACTAACATGCCAAGTATCTAATACTATATTTTATTATATATAGACATGAGGATGATTCATAGTAAAAAAAATAAGTATCAAACTATAGACACATAAATTTTGTATTATGCAATTGACAAAATCAATTATGACCAAACCTTAGCACACATGACTTGTGCATACATAATTGACTCTTGTTCACATTATCTCCTAGCCATTCTATTTATATATAATAATAACCTTCTTGATTTAGCATTATCCACATATAATACCACATAATTTGTACCTAACTATTATATTATCCTAAATAGACTATTACCATTCTCTAGATCATTATTTTATCCATACTAGATAGTGTTGACAATAGTCAGAAAACCAATATCATTTGCCTTCACTAGATGTGTCCCAAGTAATCCAAACATATATGTTTCAAATTCAAACCATTACCTTGGGTTATAACACATGTTTCATATGTTGGTTATGGATGGAAATTACCCAAAGAGTATTCTATGTATACATATTAAGCCTAAGGCTAATCCTATCTAGTAAACATCTATCACTCATCTAACATTGCACTTGCACATTGAGGAATACATTTGTATATCTTTGAAGCACTATCCTAAAGCTTCCAAATTTGATAACTCTTTAAAAGAAAAATCACTAAGACAAGTATGAATATCTAAAGTAAGGTTAAAGTTATATATTATAAAGTGTTGAAAGCTAGACCAGTTGCATACATAATAGTGGATCATTATTGAGTGCACATGCACATAATTAGGAGAACTACACATAGTTTGAATCCTCTTTGAATTATTGTAAGGTAGGAATATTTCAACCATATAACAAGGTGTGGTTGAAGTTGTCTGACCAATCTTTCTAACCCATTTTCACATGCCAAGCTAATTATGGAAATAAGAACTAGGGTTTCAAGGTGAAATAAGACAATATGAATCTTATCACATGGTTCACATTTAAAATTGCATATAAATCATCTTGAAATGAAATAACACATAATATAGATTTGGCAAGCCTATTTTATCACTTGTATAACTACATTGTGCCTCAAATTATACCTGCATGTGCACCAAATTCATCTAATGAGAAAAACCATAATTATTTTACATTAGACCTCCTATAACTTGGTAAAAAGGGTTAACACATGAGTTGAGCTAAACCTAGTGTAATTGTGATTCCTCTAATCCTGATCCCCTTGACGATTACATATCTACTTGTCATGCATTCTATTAGTCACTGTGAGTCCTATTTTATCCCACTCAGTCATTTGGAGATTTCCTTAGTCTTTGAACACCCTTCTAGGTTTTATCACACTCTATCAGACCTTTTGACACTTCTTTGGGCATTCTTGGGTTGTATGGGCCCCATTTTATAGCTATTTTGACCTAGCCCATGTTATAGGTTTGGGGCCAAAACCTATAGATTAGGCCATGTATTTTGGGCCAAAAACCATAGCCTAGGCCACAAATTTTATATAATTACCCATTTATCATGTTTATTTATTGCATAATGGCAATAAACAACTAGTTTTGGAAGGCTCTACCTCTTAAAAGCCCTATATAAGGTCTAAACATGCCTCCTTCCCTATCTCTTGGTCTTTAATTATCAAAAAAATTGATCATCATCCATATTATTGTATTGATTTCTCTTCATCTCTCTTGAGTTCCATTCCTTGATCAACTGGATATCTTGACACCTCTTCACCTCTCTTGAGTTGTTCTTGATTCATAACCAATTATTCACCTCTCTTGAGCTCTTCTACTACACACTACATGGTTTATCCTCCCTCTTGGAGATAAATATACACTCTTACTTTATAGTTGGATTGGATTCACCATTATTTCTCTTAGTTTTTCTTGACTTAATTATTGATTTCTCTTGGCTCCTTCAGTTTCCATTGTACTTGATTTGTGCACTTGTATTGGCCTCTACATCCCTTGATTTTTACTACTTCACCTTTCTTAGATTGTTGATATTGGATTGGATAGAGTTATAAACTACAATTGAATCTTCCTTCATAATGGATTAAACTTAGACTCATGGTTGGTATAATTCTTGCATTATGTTTGAGCATGATTTGAGGGCACGTTACACTGTAAGGTGAAATTAGTTTGTTACCTTAGTGTACTATATTGACAGGGTTAAATATTACATGTTAGGGTTAGCTTCATTTATAAAACAATAATTTAACTTATATTTCTAAATCTTACATTCAAAAATCATCTTTCATTTCCATAGGGTTGCATGCTTTTAAATTATTTTCTTTTTTTATAATGTTCCCTTGTTTAGATCGTTTGATTTCCTATTATTTATATATTGTTTAATTTCTTTAGGTACTTTATTTACTATGGTTATTCCTATTAGAGATATTTATGTCCTTTGTGCACTCAATATTGAAAACCCTAACCTGGTTCATAAGTCTATTTATAGTTTGGTGCATGTTGGAAAACTAGATAGCCTATATAGATCTCTAGTAGCCCATAACATCCTTGAGCCTCTTAAAATTCTAGGTGTTTTATTTGTACCCTTGGTACCCCATGCCAAACCCTAGTGGATAATTTGTATTCTTGGAGCTACATTCTAGCATACTCAGTGGGAGGGACATCACATATAGTCTTGCACTAGTTCTAACCCATTTAGATCTCTCTTAACCAATTCCCTTCTAATGGCCATGAGGCTTTACTTTTAGTTATGTTTTAGATCCCTTCTAGGTTATTTCATCTTGACTTGGTTTTGTGTTCTTCTCCCTATTAGTTTTCCAGCTATTTACCTTTTTTGTTGTCTCTTTTGTTTCTATTGTTATGTTGCATCCATGGCTTGTCCCCCACCCTTGGGATGCCATTCCCACCAAATTTAGGGTCTTGTCCCTAAGATCACTCAAGAGTACACTAAGGCTATAATGGAATGAAATAGACACCATAAGACCCAGGAGGTTCCTTCGACCCAACATAGTGACCTTAACCCTCTCATGTTCCATAGGGAATAAGATTATAAAGTCTACAACCAATGGGATCCCTCACATTTTTATTAGTTTGATCTTTACCTATCTGAAGATGCTTCCCCTTAGCTTCACACTACTTTTCATTCACATTTGAGGGGTGAAGATGACCCCCTCACATGCTTGAGGCTTTATAAGCTATAGATGATCATTGATGATTATCTTAGGTGCCTTCATGTAAATGCTAAACACCATTGTTCCCATAGGAGTAGGTAGCGGGCTTCCTTTGGAGACAAAACTATTACCTTTTTAGGTTTGGGTGCCTTAAAAAGTTCTCACGTGATTCACCCATCTCTTTTTTAATAGGATAATATATGTTAATAAACCCCTTATGTACATATTGAGAGATATAGGCACCTTGAATTGAATCAACATCCACCTCCCATGGAGTCTTCCCATCCTCCTTGCCCTTCCTTTAGGGTCTCAAATGAGCTCATTGATTTTTAATACCACTTGTGGACAATAAAATCTATGGGATGCCTATCTAAACATCAATTCCCTTATGTAGACCCTCATCTTACCACATATGGCCAACACCATGGAGATTTAGTTTATCGTGACTATCCCCTTGTGCATGTCACATCATCTCATTATCCCCATAGGTAATTATACCCTTTTTATGGCCATTCACCACCACATTATTATTAGGATCCCCATCATGATCATCCCCCATATAAGGAATCATCTTGACACCATATCCCAAATGAACATGGTCATGATGACCCCTATGGGCCCACTTAGGGAGATTGTCACCAACCCAATATCAACTATGCATATGAAGATCTCTATAAAAATCTTATATTCCCTTAGGTGTGTCCTATTCCCATTCCTAATCTAATCCCTAAACTACCCAAGTGTAATGAGACTTGGGATACTAGTCCCATAGGGCATATCGCTACATTTATGATGGTGTGTATAGATTAGGAACATGATGAAGGCATGATGCTGAAGCTCTTTGCTTGATCCCTATGAGTTGAAGCTTTTATGGGGTTCTAAAATCTACTAGTAGATTTTCTTTCTATTTTTCATTTCCTTCTAAATGATTTCCTCTAATACTTCAATATCTCTAGACCATTTAACCTCAACATCCAATCACTCATCTATATGGTTTAGGCTAAGGGTGAATCTAATTTTGACTTCATGCTAAGAGGTGTTTAACTATCGATACACACATTATGAGGTTCTTATATGATCAAATCTATGACATATTCATGGGAGTATTGAGGTATGATGTCCACCTTAAGGTCCTCAAGCATGAACCCACCTCTTATGATGAAGATGTTAATGAGTATCTTAATATTGAAGTATTAGAGGTACATGGTAGAATTCAACCCATGAGAACTCAAAAGGCATCGTCCTCATGTGATCATAACCACAATGTGATTGGTAATGGTGTCATTTAATCTCCTATAGAGACAAATTATAATAAGGATCGCTTCAAGGTCAATACTCTAAGTAAGAGGCCATCTAAAAGGAAAGCCCCTAAAAAATGTACAAGAAGAAAAAAAATAATGTATCCCTATGATGTTACCATGTTCTAAAAATTTCATCAATTGAAGGGCCATTATAATAAGGAGTGTGTCACCCAAATATTTAGTGTTAATGTCTCACTAACCCCTCATAACTATCCACTTATGAAACCTAATCATAAATTAAACATGTTAAAAAAGCCTCTTATCAACCATGACAAGGAAAATAAGACAAAGAAGAAGAATAAGAAGTCAAAGGCTAAGGTCCATCACTCTCCTTCTCACTCTTATACCTCTTTTGGTTCCTCTTCCTAGACTAAATTGAAAGGGAAGACCAAGCATGAGAGTAACAAAGTCATTACTGCTATTGATATAGCCTATATTGAGTACGAGTGTTTTGTTAACATGCACTCAAGTTAGGAAACTAACCCATTGGAGAGACTAGTAGCATGGGGCCTATATCCATGACCATAGGAATGGTAAACCTCAAAGTTATATTTGAATTTCAACATAATATCCCTCCCTAATCTAGACAATATCCTTATTCTATTATAGAGGAGTTGTAGTCCCTTTCTGTTGGTATCTCCATCTGGGACCTTCTTCAGCTCTACCTTAGACAACCTTAACAAAAGGGGAATTATGATTCATAATAGGGGTGTTCTTTGTGAATATGATGGGTAGTTGGTCCCCCACATCTTCATCTTATGTCCCTTTACAAGTAAGGTACTTGATGTTATTAACAAAATTTGAAGTGGCATGGGTGAGGTGGAACTCCATGCTATACATCTTTTGTCAATGGATTCCCTCTTTTCCAGTCTCTCCCTTAAAAAAATTAGAATTTGACCATTTTTCATATTTTTGGTGATTATGGAAAGAATTTAATATGATAATTTTCCATAATAAAAGGAGAGATGCTCAAAGAGTTAGTTTGAGGATAATAGAGTCACCTAAGGAGAATTATCAGGTTATTAGAAATAGGTGTAAAATAAACACTAAATAAGAGGAAAAGGTTAGATTTCATAAATGTAAATTTGAAAGGGAAGAGGGTATAATAGAGGGTTGTAAAAATATTGATTGAATTGTAGTCAAGTGGATTCTTCCCCTACCAAACTAGGTCAAGGTCAAATTTGATGTGGTGGCTAAAGGAAACCTGGGCCTAACTAGAGTGGGAGGAGTAATAATTGATAGTAGATGAATTTTCATAGTTAAATTCACTAAATATTTTGGGATTAAAACCAAACATGTCATGGAAACATCTGAATAGTTTATGGGAATCTAATTATCTAAGGAGGTGGGTTGTATGCGATTAGTTATTGAAGGAGATTCCATTGATATAGTTAATTGTTTCAGGAATTCCTCTAATCCTAGATAGATGATCAAAAACATCATAAATGATGTTTGATCCTTATAAGGCCATTTTAAATAAGTTTATTTATATTATACTTATGGGGAGTGGAATAAAGTGGTATACTAGTTTGCTAATTGGGGGGTTATGTAGAATGTTAGCTTGAACTGGGTTCATTCCAATGACTTCCTCTACCAATTATAGATATTTAAAAAAAATGAGATATCAAAAAATATTCCCAAGGATATCAAACCATGTAAAGTAATGATGAATGAGGTTGTCAAGGTTGATAAGAACAAACATGGGATAATTAAGCACCTTGACATGTGGACTAGAATATGTCATTCAGGAAACTTGAATTATCAAATCACAATTATGCCTAGGCATGCAAAGAAGGAATCAAATAAGTTAGTAATAATTAAAATTTTAAGGATTATTGAAATGGGTTTCCTTAATCATATGATACCGAGGGAAGAAGTGATGAAGAGAATATAAACATTAGTAATGTTGTTCAAGGATGGGGATTTCATTATAAGTCTTCACAATTTCAATTTGGAGAACAAAATTATCCTCTATATTAACTTTCAGGGGACTAAGAGGAGATAGGGGACATAGAGTATCTATGTCATAATGCGAGGAGGGAGAGCATGTACTAAACCCTCTTCTGGTGAAGTTTCAAGGAAATTTTTAGACTCATGAAAGATCATAAAGAAACATAATTTGATTAATTTCATGGAGAAGGTAAGGGGCCATGACCCAGTGCTATTAGCTGAGTTTACCAAAGAATGGAATGGAAGGTTTGTATCCATGAGGGATATCAAAATAGATGTCATTGAGGAATAAATTGCCTCTATCACTAGTATGTCAATAGATAGTCTCAAAGTTTGTAAGGACAAGAGGTGAAAATAATTAGAAATTAATAAATTCTTTGTGAAATCTGAGCTAGTGGAAGAGTCTCAAGATGGGGTTGTAATCAAAAGTAACTCTTTATCATAGTCATGGGTGGAGGTCAGTCTACACTTGATGAAGTATACCACCTTGGAAGGAAAATATTATAGGTTATATTCCCACCACTTCTCCATCCTCAGCCATTTTTATAAAAATATGAGTATTCCATTTTATCTATTATTATCATTGTAGAGGTCCATATTGGATGTACAAATCATAAAAGGTGAGGAACCTTCACACTAGGGCTTGATTTTGTTTTTTGTCTAAGGTGGTTTACTAAACATTTCCATTTTTGAATCTAGTTTGGACCCTGATACTAAGGGAGGTAATGGGGAAGGTAAGGAAAAAAGAGAACCCAGAAAATATAATGCAAAAAAGGATATGAGCTCAAAGGTTTTAGAAATTATAACACCTAAGAGAGGGCAGAGAAATGTGGGAGAGGTGAGTGAAAAATTACCATCCAAGGAACAAGGGAAGGAAGTGATGCAACTTAGAAAAAAATAATTAAAGGTAAGATCAAATCCATTGAAAAGGTTTAGTTTTATAAAGATAAAGTTGAGTTGGAGTCCCAACTAAGTGAGGAATTTGGTTTGGTTCAAGAAATCTAGTATAATATTAATGGAAAAGGGAAGAGTTGTATTAAATTATAAGATATGAAGAAGAATCTAACTAACCTAGGGACTAAGGATGAGGCCAAAAATACTTTGGATGTGGTTTTGCCTCTTAGCCCTTCTCATTGAAGCAATACTGAAGAGTATTATCAAAGGAAAATTGAAAGCTTGTAGAAAGATTATAATCTACAAATGGTTATGTTGAAGTGGTTGCTTAAGGACAAGAATGGTCAAAATAGAGTCATAGGGGAAGGGGACAAGGTTCATAAGGGAACTATTATGAGGAAGCATTGTACAAGATTCCATATTACATTTAGATGTGTTATTACTTTAACATATTGTTTTGATATTTGTTGTTACTTTAGACTATCTAGAGATGTTATATTCTATCAATTTTACATTATAGACATTTATTATGTTATTACATACATGTTATTACTATTTGTTATACTTAAATTTTTGTATTTGAATCAATTTATATTATATCAAGATAGTACTATCAATTTCTCATTTATGTTTATAGGAGACAATTGAAAAATGAGCTAGGTTTAAAATCAATACATTTCAACTGAATGGACATGTTAGTGTATAGAGGGAAATGTAAGAAGAGGTAAAAAGAGGGAGTATAGTTGTTCTTTCTTTGTGTGTTTGGTATTATTTTCATCTCATGATGTGAGATCCTTGTACTGTACTCATCATTTTTTATTTTTATGTTTGGAAGTCATCACTAGCATATTTTTCAATTGTGCTTCTGAGTTTATTTCAATATCTACTTTAGATACTTTCATTACCAAAGCATTCATTTTGATTTTATGTTTGGTGGCATCATTTTTAGTTTATTTTTTTGTTTTTAAGACCAATGATATGTCCTAGATGTTGTAATGAAATTTTTAAATAATAAATTCATGTCCATTGGTAATCATAATAATCATATATTATGGTTTGAATGGTAAATTAAAATTTTGATTATGTACAAAAAAGGTCTAGGAAGACCTAAATAACATAATAATTATGGTAGTTGACATGTGAATGACCTAATATTTATTGATTAGGGTTTTGAGAAGTATTGTACTCAGACTTGACATTATTCTTGATGGAAGTGGAAGTTGTGGAGAAGGATTGTACATGCATGCCTCTCAGCCATGACTGCATGTTACTCTTGTATTATTTGATAGAGGTTAAAATGTTGTTTAGAAGTAAAATTTAGCTTGAAGGGTGGATTTAAAAAATTATTTTGTTACCCATGGAAGTGGGTGAAAAGTTTATGGGTTTGGATTTGAGTGGAGTTCAAATCAGGAGCAAAGAAAGAAAATAAGGAACAAGGAATCTCCATTATAGTTTTAGCTTTAAAAAAAGTATTTGGCATTCTTATTACTTTTGGTTTTAAGAATAATGCTAAATTGGGTTATGAATGAAATGATTTTTAGAAGGTGGATGACCTATGTAAGTGACAAGACCTTTTATGGATCTCATTCACCATTCCAATTACTTGCTATGTATTCTAGCAAAAATGCCATTAATTTTAACTAAAACTATGTTTAATGAATTGAATGGGGAAAAATAGAAAGTGGGTATTATTGTGTGTGGCTATTTCAGCCCTCAATAATGTAAATATATGTATTCTTACACAAAATTTTCATACTCCATGGTTATTTTTCCTATGAGTTTAACATGGTTATTTTCATGTGGGTTATGCATTATTATAAAATGTGAGTTGTGCATGGATATATGCATGCGAGTTATGAATTATATGGAATGAAAACTATGTTAGTTGTTCATTGTGTCATGTGTTGGTTATTTCCTTGTGAAATGTGCATGGAATTTATTTCCATCTATGATTATTTTTGTTTGGGTTGTGTTTGGACTTGTGTGAACTGAGTATTATTGTATAGTTGACTAAATGGGTTTTAATTTCTTTCCATGATTGATTATTGTTATTACTATTTTGTTTTGTGTATTGTGGGTATGTAATATATCATGGTGTTTCCCCTATTTTATACTTGGATATAATTATTTAGTAAAATATCTCTTGTTTATTTATATTTATATATGCAATTTCCATACGATGTCATATTCTAGCCCCAAACTGATGGTCGGTGTGGTTAGGGTTTCATTGATGGATGGGCTTATTTTAATCATTCCTCAGTTTGGCAATAGTTTCAACCTAATTATTGTTAGATGTGTTATGAATTTAATTATGTGCTAATGATATGGAGGCACTCAACATGTTATTATTTTGTGATGTTGTACCTAATTTCAAATGTAATATATTATTCTATAAAAGTAATTTATTAATGATGTATAAATAGATATTGTCTTAATGTGTTTATGGCATATTGAACTAATTTGATAATAGTTTTCAAATTATTATGATGACCTAAATGCAATGTTATGACTTATCTATTGATGTAATTTCTACTTGAAATATTGCATATAATTATTTGTATCTTATAATTATTTACACCATTTTACTTTGATTAAATGGTTAAAGGTGACGATAAACTTTGCCAAGTTTAGATTCTTAGGGAAATGAACATACAAGTAATTATATAGATTTTATGATATTTGATTGAATGTTCACTTGAATAATAAAGTTTTTAATATGATTTTTTGACTGTCTTACTAAGGTTCATGGCGTGTTGTTAGAATAAATTATTATGAATTAGATTTATGAATCTTACTCCATTTATGCTTTTCTTATATATTCATTATGAAGTTATTATTGATAGTTGAATATATGGATGAGAGGGTTACTATTTTATGTTGGATATATAACTAGCAATGTTATGGCTAGGGCTTGCCTCCATAAGTCATTCTTAGGTGAAAGACAATGCAGTGGAAATTTGATAAGTTCTAGATCAAGTTTATGGTTGGTTATTATAAAGTTAGATTGTTATGACTCTTTCTTCGATGACACACATTTATCTTCTAGTTAATGAGTAAGATGTTGATTATGATATGTGTCATATGGTTGTATGTTCTTTTTAATTTATATAACATAGTTAAAATAAAAGGAGTTGTAACATGCTTTTTTTATTTTGTGTTAGTATGGAAACACCTATAATTTTGAGTGGATTGATTGTTAATATTAATATTGATGGATTTATAATGTTTGTTTAGTAAGAAATTTATGATTACATATTTTGAGTTCATGACCAAGAGTGCTTGCTTGCATATTTCATTTTATTATGAAAAATAATGATGTCATGCTTGATCTATTTGATTATTTATGATAGTTCAAATGGTTGTGAAATATTAGGGTGGTATTGATAATAGGTTAAATATGCACGTTTCATAAAATGGAATTGCAATTAATCATGTGATACTTCTAAAAACTAAAATGTTTATTACTTGATGTTGTAATTCAATGATAAGAAAACATAAGATGTTGGAGTAATTGAGGTTTAAATATTAATTACATAAAGAATTAAATTTGTGAGATGTAAAGATTTCATCATGCAAGATAATTCAATTTGCACTTATAGTCAAATTATGGGATTTTATGGTAAAATTTAAAATTTTGCTAGAGAGATGATATATGTTATTTGGAGATTTGATATTTTTGCTAATGTTGTCAACTAGGTTATGTTTCCCAATCTCTTTTGTCATTAACTAAATAATTGACATAAGTGGAATTTAAAAGGATAAGAAATATAACATAATAGTTTCATATCATAAGACATTTGAATTTTTTTTATAAAATAAATTTATGAACTCAATGAAGGTGGTATTAATTGAAAGTTCTTAATAGGATAAGGATGGAACTCCTTTTTGCGTCATTCTATCTAGATGATACGTTAATGAAAAATGATCAAAATAAAAAAATAATGGGTGATTGGAATTATATATCATGAGTAGACATTGCTCAAGGAGTTCTTGTTATATTATTTAATAATGAATTCTATATCATAATAAGATCATATCTATTGATTCATTCTGAACTAGGATTTTCTTATCCTTGAGGACTAATGCGATTCAATAAATTTTGTCTTGAGATAATAAACTAACATGGAGTTCAAAATATATATGTTAAATAACTTCTCTTATGAGGAAATAATTCAAACCTTTATCATGATTCAGTTTTCCTCTCATAGTCTCACCTTAGTAGTTGAAGTAGTAAAACCACATGAGGGCAGTCCTTATAGGCCTACTCGAGATGTAAAAGATCTTAGCTATGGTAAATAACTATATATTATAATCATTATTGTAAATTACCTAATACTCTTAACCATCATGTCATTAAGACTAACACAAGTGCTATGGTTGGCTAAAATCATTTCTAGTACTCAAATTTACTGAAGTTGTTGGTATTCTTTTGAGTGCATGTGAATTTTGTTATGGAATTTTGGATATCGTAACTCTAAACATCCAAATTTTTATGAGTGTCTTTAGTGGTTTATGATAGTGTTATCATAGCTTGGTTCTACACCAAGTAACTTTATATTTAATTTATAAAAATAATACATACTTTCTTTTGAGGCTGAACTAGTTTTGGTGTCTCACAAGATGATGAGGGCTTGAGAAAATTATCACATTATAAATGATGATAGTGATCTTAATGGAAGTTAGAAATCATGACGAGCATATTTAAAATAATGAAAATGATGATCATAAAAAAAAAAGAAGTTAAAGTTAAGAAAAATCCTAATGGAAATGCCACTAATGTTTTTATTAGGGAAAATGCTATTTAACATGACATCTTGAGTGCAATTCATGGCATTCAAGTTCAAATGGGTAATTTTGGTCAAAGGTTGACTCATGTATAAAATCTAAAATATGGTGATGAGGAGGAATAACAAAAGAGATGTGGTTCCAAGGTAATAGAATGTTATAGATCCCATCATCAAAGAGCTGAGAAAGCTTCCAACTCCTACATTTTCTAGTGGATAATCTAGTGATGATGCTAAAGCATAGTTAGTTAACCTATATAAATACTTCACTTTTCATAATATGGGATCAAATTTTAAGGCTTCTATTGGAGTCTATTAAATTTTAGGTGATGTTGACCTATGTTGGAATCATTTATGTGCTCTTAAGGGTTATGATCTAATGACTCTTTTTTGGGAGACCATTGAAAGGAAGTTTAGGCAGAGGTGCCTAGATTATAACTTAAAGGAATAAAATATTATTGAGTTTTAGATACTGAAACAAGGGACTATGATTGTTTTAGAATGTGAGAACAAGTTTCTCAACCTTCTATGTTATGTGAACTACATGCATGATGAAGAAACTAAAGCTACCAAGTTTAAACTAGGTTTGTAGTAGGGTTTAATGCATTATGTGAACATGAATTAACCCACACACATTGGTTGTTGTCATGGAATCTAAACATCATGAAAAAGATACAAAAAAGTCTTGATATAAGGTAAGACAAGAGTACTAAAATAACAAGTTGTAGTCTAAGACAAAGACAACCATTCATCCAATGAGTAAAAGTTATATGACATTCAATAAAAAAAAGGGTTTTGTGAAAAGTAATAGATATTTTAGGAAATTTAAAAATTCAAACAAAGGTTTCAAAGTTCATAATTATACAAAATAGAATAATGAAATAACCAACAACAATATAGCTTTTATAGCCTTACCACAGGAGAAAATATTATACCTTTGCCTCCAAAAAATATTATAACATGTTTGGAATGTGGTGACAACCATTACCATAATTATTGTCCTTGGTTGTGAGGTAATCAACCAAATAATCACATGATGTATGCTGTTGTTAATAATAAAAATGTTAGCATGCAGTCTACCCCAATTGAGACTAGAGGTATAGTTTTTGGTTTTTTCTTGAATATATCTATTCTTGTGCAATTGATACTTTCATTTCATTTTAAATTAATTTTATGTGTATAAATAAACCATATAGACTAAGAGAAAGATGAGAGGTAGAGTTTCACAGAAGGAAAAGAACAATTATTTATGAATATTTAGAATAAACTTAGCTAGATATTGGGGTCTTAAATACTCAATTAAATCCATTTATGACACTTATAGGGTCATATGACCTGATTATAGGTATGAATTGGTTGTAAAAACATCAAGTGAAGCTTCATTATGTTAGCAAAAGAGTACAATGCCTTGATGATGTTGGTAACCCTATGGAAATCTAAGTGGTCGTAAAGCCTTGAGTCAAAAAACTCTTTCAACCTTAAAACTAAAAATATAAGGAAAGTTTGTAATATTTAATTAATTTATTTGAATGAAATCCCTAAGGAAGATTAACCTATTCTGCAATACTACCATGTCTTGAGAGAATTTGAGGATGCATTTCCTAAAGAACTACGTGTCTTACCTCCTAAGAGGGAGTTTGATTTTTCCATGGACATAACACTTGTATATGAACCTACCTCAAAATACCCATACAAGATGAATGTGGATGATATAAGATAACTTAAGGTTTAGCTATAAGAGTTGATGGATAAAGGGATGATAAGGTCAAGTGTGTCACCCTAGGTAGCCTCAGTTATCTTCAACAAGAAGGTACTTTGAGGTTTTGCATTAAATACCACATGCTAGATAAATTCACCATTAAAAAATATCCCATTCTTATAATTTATGATCTATTTGACCAAATAAAAGGAGAAACTATATTTTCTAAGATAAATATTCATTCGGGGTATCATCAACTCCACATCAAGGAGGGAGATCTACATAAAACTACCTCTAGTATAAGGTATGGACATGAATTTATTATAATTCTTTTTGGTCTAACAAAGACACCTGATGCTTTCATGAATCTTGTGAATAGTGTCTTTTAGGATTTATCAAATAAATTTCTATTAGTTTTCCTAAATGATATTATGATCTATTCTAAGAATGAAGCAAAACATGAGCATCATTTACACATGGTTTTGAAAAAGTTAAGGCAACATAATATATATGGGAAATTTTCAAATTTATCTTTTTATCAAATCTAAATTCACTACTTAGCGTGTGTTATTTCTGAAGAAAGATTGACAATCAACCTTGGAAAGGTTATAACAATTAATGAATGGCCAACTCCTAAGATGTGCATGAAGTGTGTAGCTTTAAGGTGTTGGCTGGGTAATATCAAAGGTTTGTTAATTTTTATAAAGAGTTTATATCCCTATCACCTCTTTTTAAAATAAGGGGAAGCAATTTGAATGGACTTCACAATGTGAATAAACATTCTAAAAGATGAAATAATTATTAACTTCAACCCCTATACTTGTCATTATAGATCCGAATGGAAAATTTGAAATGTGCATTGATGGTTGTAAAGTAGACATAAAATATATTTTGAATCAAGGTGGAAAAGTGGTTACTTATGAGTCTCAAAAAATCAAGACACATGAACAAAATTATCTGACCCATAAAATTGAGCTTACATCTATGGTTCATGCACTCAAGCAATAGAAATATTTTATGCTTTTGTAAATTCTTGTGCATTTATTCACTCAAGATGAGTTAAATGCAATACAAAGGAGGTGGTTGTAATTTATCAATAACTTTGATACTAATATTGATTACATGAAAGGTAAATATAATAGAGTGGTTGATGCTCTTAGTAGAAGGACTTATATTGTTACAATTTCAATTTTGAAATCAAATTTTATAAATTTTGTTCTAACTCAAAAAAATATTAACCCTTAATGCTTGAAAATTTATGTTGATTTGTCTAGTATGATAAAAAAAATTGTTGATAATTTTTATTTATATGAAGATGGACTACTTGAACACCAAGGTAAAATATCTATTTCTGATTCTAGGAATCTTAAGGAACAAGTGCTAAAAGAAGTGCATAAAACACCTCATTTAGCTCATCTATGTGTCACCAAGATGACACATAAACTTAAAAATATTTATTTTTTCTTGGGTTGAAGAAATATATAGCTACTTTCTTGGTAAAGTGTTTATAATGTAAGCATGTTAAGGCTAAAAATTTACATCTAGGTGGTATAATGTATCCTCATGTTATTATGGAAATCAAGCGAGCTATAATTTCAATGGGTTTCATTATAGGATTTCCAAAATATCATATTAGGAATGATACAACTCTTATTATAATTAATAAAATGACAAAAGTTGTTCATTTTATTACAGCTAACATGATTGATGATGACACCTTTTATGGTTAAAAGGTTTATGAACTAGATTATCCACCTTCACAGTGTTTTTGAAGTAATTTATTTTATAGAAATAAATTATTCACTTTTAGGTTTTAGAAAACCTTGATGGTTTCATTTGGAATAAAATTAAATTTAAGTTTTTCTTACTATCCAAAATCTAATGGTCAAATTGAAAGGTTGAATCTAATAGTTAAATATATGTTACGAATGTATGTAATAGACAAATTATCCAAATGGGAGGACTGCCTAGACACTTGGTTGAATTTGTGTATCATAATTATTATCATTATATCATTAAAATGGAACATTTTGAAGCCTTGTATGGGTAAAAATTTGGAAATCCACTTGGCTAGGATAGTTTATAAAACTAAGTGTTTTCAATCGAGAAACATTACAAGAGTATGATGAACAAATGGTTGTAATTTAACAAAGTCTAAAGGCTACCTCTAATAGGAATAAAAGTTATGTTGATAAAAAAATATCACCAAGAGAATTAGAGATGTTAGATAATAATTTATTAAGATTAATACCATATAAAATATCTATTAAGTTTGAAAAAATGTTTAAACTAGCTTTATGCTTTATGAGTCTATTCAACATAGTGGAGAAGATTAACTCTATTACTTATTTTCTAGATCTTCCTCCTTCTCTATTTAGGATTCATAAATTTTTTCATGTCACACTATTGAGAAAATATGTTTTTGACCCCTCTCACCTTCTGGATTGGAATGATCTCCAAGTGGTAGATGAGGAGATGATTCAGTTGAAACTTGTCAAGATCTTGGCCCATCACAACATTAATGTTTAAAATAAAAATAACAAGTATTGGTCTGTTGGGATTATGTGAGTGAGAAAATTATACCTAGGAAGATGAAAGTATAATCTGATAACATTTTCCTCATCTATTTTGATTAGGCCCTGGGGCGGTGCCTCCTTTAGGGGGTGGATGCCATATCCTATTCAAATTTGTTATTACTTTCAAATATTGTATTATTATTTATTGTTACTTTGGACTTTATATAGACATTATATTATGTCCATTTTTTATTCTATATGTTTATTATGTTATTATAGACATGGCACTACTATTTGATGTACTTAAATTTTAGCTTTTAAATTGGTTTATATTATTTCAATCCTGTACCATCAAATTCTTATTTATGTTTACAAGAGACAACCAAGTAATGAGCTAAGTTTAGAAACAAAACATTTAAACTGAATGGATGTGTTAGTGTATATAGCTAAATTTAAGAAGAGGTAAAAATAATGAGGTCCAACTATTCTTTCTTTGTGTTTTTAGTTTTATTTTTGTCTCATGATGTGAGATCCATATATTGTACTTGTCATTTCTGATTTTTATGTCTAGAAGACATCACTGGAATATTATTTAATTATGCTTTTGAGTTTATATTGATATCAAATTTAGATAATGTCATTTAAAAAACATTCATTTGGATCTTATGCTTGGTGGTATTGTTTTTGATTTTGGAATTGGTTTGTTAAAACCATTGATATGGCCTATATGTTGTAATGCCATTATTAAATAATAAACTCGTGTCCACTAGTAATCATAATAACCATAGATTATGGTTTTCATGGTCAATCAAAATTTTGATTATGTAGAAAAAAGGTTTTGGAAGACCTAAATAACATAATCATTATGTTATTTGACATTAAAATAACCTAATATTTGTTGATTAGGGTTTTGAGTAATATTATACTCAAACTTGGCATTGTTTTGGATGTAAGTGGAAGTTATGGAGGAGGACTACGTGTGCATGCCTCTTAGCTATGACTATGTATTAATTTTTTATTATTTAGTGGAGGTTAAACTATTGGTTAAAAGTAATAGTTAGTTTGGAGGGTGGTTGTAAAAACTACCTTTGTTACCCATGAAAGTGGGTGAAGAGTTTGGAGTTTTAGATTCGAGTAGAGTTTGAATCAGGAGTAGAGAAAGAATAGAAGGAACACAAAAAATCCATTATATTTTTAGCTTTAAAAAAAGTAAGTGGCATTCTTATTTATTTTAAGTTTAGGTAGAATTCTAAACTAGGTTATTAATGAAAAAATATTAGGGAGGGTGGATGACCTATGTAAGTGGCAAGATATCTTACGAAGATATTCACCATTCCAATTACTAGATGTGTATTCTAGAAAAAATGTCAATTTTTTAGTTACAACTAAATTTAAAGGATTGATTTAGGAAAAATAGAATGTGGGTATGATTGTGTGTGGCTATCTTTACCTTTGGTGTCATAAAGATAGATTTTATTACATAGCAGTTACATAATCCATAGTTATTTTTCATACAAGCCAAACATGGTTATTTTCATGTAGACCATGCATTATTATGAAATGTAAGTTGTGCATGGATATATGAATGCGATCTGTGTATTATCTGAAATGTATACTATGTTGGTTATTTCCTTGTGGAATGTGCATGGAATTTATTTGTAGCTATAATTATTTTTATTTGGGTTATGTTTGGACTTGTGTAAACTGAGTATTATTGCATAGTCAACTAAATGGGTTTTTATTCCTTTCCATGATTGTTTATTGTTGTTACTATTTTGTTTTATGTATTTTGGGTATTTAATGTATCATGGTGCTGTCCCTATTTTGGATATGGATCTCATTATTTAGTAATATATCTCTTGTTCATTTACCTTTATATATAGGATTTCCATATAATGTTCTATTCCAGCCTTAAATTGATGGTTGGAGTGGTTAGGGTTCTACCGATGGATGGGCTCATTATTAATCATGACTTGGTTTGGCCTTAATTTGAATCTAATTATTGTTGGATGTGTTATGAGTTCCATGATGTGCCAATGATAAGGAGGCACTCGACATGTTTTTTTGTGATGTTGTACCCCATTTTAGTAGAAAATATGTAAATGTAATATATCATTTTGTAAAATTAATTGATTAATGATGTAATAATAGATATTGTCTTAATATGTTTATGACATATTGAATTGGTTTGATAAAAGTTTTTAAATTATTCTAATGAATTGAATGCAATCTTATGACTTGTCTGTAAATGGTTAAAGGTGATGATAAACTTCACCAAGTTTAGGTTCTTGGGGAAATGAACATACTAATCATTATGTAAGTTTTATGTTATTAGATTAAATGTTCACTTGAATAGTAAAGTTGTATATACACTTATTTGACTATATTACTAAGGTTCATAGTGTGTTGATAAAATAATTTGTTATAAATTATAGTTATGAAGGTCACTCCATTCGTAATTTTATTATATATTCATTACAAATTTATTGTTGATAGTTGAATATATGGATGAGTGGGTTAATGTTTTATGTTATATATATAACTAACAATGTTCTGGTTGGGACTTACATTCATAAGTCATTATTTATGTAAGAGAATGTAGGGGAAATTTGATAAGTTCTCGATCACGCTTGTGGTTGGTTATAATATCATTATATTTTTATGACTTATTCTTTGATGACACAAATTTATCTTCTAATTTTTAATGAGTAAGATGTTACTTATGATATGTGTCATATAGTTGTATGTTTTTTTCTAAATTGGATAACTTGGTTAAAATAAAAGTAGTTGTAACATGTTTGTTTATTTTGTGTTAGTATGGAAATACTTGTACTTTTGAGTGGACTGATTGGTAATATTAATATTGATGGATTTATAATGTTTGTTCAGTAAGAAAGTTTTGATTACATATTTAGAGTTCGTGACCAAGAATGCTTACTTGCATATTTTATCTTATTATGCAAAATAATGATGTTATGGTTATTCTATTTGATTTCATATGAGAATTCAAATGGTTGTGAAATATTAGGGTCGACTTGGTAATAGCTTAAATATGCATGTTTTATAAAATAGAATTACAATTCATCATGTGATACTTATATAAACTAAAACATTTATTACTTGATGTTGTAATTCAATGATAAGAAAATATATATGTTATAGTAACTAAGGTTTAAGTATTAATTAATTAAATACTATAATTTGTGAGTTGTAAGGCTTTCATCATGTAAGATAATTCAATTTGCACTTACAATCAAATTGTGGGCTCCTATGGTGAAAGTTAAACTTTTGTTAGAGAGATGATATTTGTTATTAGAGATCTGATATTTTTGCAAAAGATCTCAATTAAGTTATGTTTTCCATTCTATTTTATCATTAAATATATAATTGATATAGGTGGAATTTAAAAAGATAATATATATAACATAATAGTTTTGTATTACATGACTTTTGATTTTTTTTATAGAATAAATTTATGAATTTAGTGAAGGTGTTATTAATTAAAAGTTCTTAATAGGAAAATGATGGACATCATTTTTTCACCATTTTGTCTATATGATACATTATTAACACTAATAAAACTAAAAAATAATGGGTGATTGGACTTCTGTTTGTTGAGCAGACATTCCTCAAGGAGTGAATGTTTTGTTATTTAGCAAAACATTCTGTATCTTATTCATAATAAGAGAATGTATATTGGTTCATTCAAAATTGGGATTTACTTGTCCTTGAGGATTGATGTGATTTAATAAAGTTTATCTTAGGATAAGATAATAACATGGAGTTTAAAATATCCTTGTTAAATAACTTATCTTATGAGGAACTATTTTAAACCTTTATCATGATTCAATTTTCCTCTCATGATCTCACCCTAGTAGTTAAAGTGGTAAAAATGCCTAAGGGAAGTCCCTATAGGCCCACTTTAGATGTAAAATATCTTGTCTATGGTAAAGATTTATATCTCAAAATTATTTTTGGAAATTACGTAAGACTCTTAACCATTATGTCAGTAAGATTAACATGAGTGCTACGATTGGCTAAAAGTAATTCTCGTACTCAACTTCACTGAAGTTTTTGGTATTATTTTGCATGCTTGTGAGTTTTGTTGTTAGAATTTTAGATGTCATAACTATTAAACTCAAAAAAATTGGGGGTGACTTTGGGGGTTTTATGACATAAGAAAATAGAATCTGGACCTAAAAATGGACATGAGCCATATGAGGGAGGAAGCTATGAGTCTCATAGGTAGGGGGGACAAGTTGGAACCTGAGCTAGTGCTTATCAAACAAAATGTATATTAGGTGCTCAAAATTAACACTTCAATAGTCATGAACTATGTGAAAGACATTGAGTGGTTCCATGATAGTTTGGTTAAGAGGAAAGCATAAATTTTGGGTTCAAGCCAAGGAGGACCAAGAAAGAGAACCAAAATCCATAATATACTCTTGAAATGGAATTTTAAGAAGATTAATGCCATAAATAATCAACTTTAGATGATGAAGGAAGGGTGGGAGGCTATCATTGCATTAGATAAGTTGGTGACTCCAAATAAATGATCTAGATGGTTTGGTTTTTTTCTTGGGAAGTTTAGTTGAAGTTTGGTCTCCTATTGGTCATTTGGTCTATCTTTCTGGCTATTTTTGGTCTTGTTGTTCATTATTTAATCTTTGTGGTTGTATTTATATTTTTCTCTAGTTTCATGATGTAAAAGGGTTGGTACCCTTTTAAAAACCCATTTTTTACCCAATAACAAAAAAAACTTACTCCTTCTACCTCTCCCTTATATTTTCAAAAGATTTAAAGGCTATAATCTAACTACATAAGATCCTCACATGAAAGCAACTGATTTGATGGTGTGAGGTAACTATCATGGATGACATCATTAACCTTATTTAAAATATCACACACCATTGGATGTAAGAGGATCTAGTGACTTGATATATTTATTAGGAAACAAAATAGATTGCAACATTATATTTAAGTTGATTAAATGGCTTGAAATCATCATGGGGAATCTTATATTTAGCTAATTTGAGGATCCCTTTGCAATATGGTTGAGGTAGTTTACAAACCTGAATTATTATGCTAATTTAAGAATCCCTTTGTAATATGGTTGAGGAAGTGAGCAAGCTTGAATTATTTTGGCATAATAGAAGAGAATTTTACCATTGTAATACAACTAAGGCTAGTGATTCTAAAGGTGCAAATTATTTAAAGCTAAAAAAAATTAATTAAATAAATGAGTGAGAGTGAGAAATAAATCCCATTTCAACTTTTATTTTCTATGAAAGGTGTTGTTGAAACTTGAAGTAAAAGATCCTTAGTGTAGCATTTTGAATCTACATTTATTGGTGACTTTCAGGGCTGATTTTGTAAGAGGTGAGTTGATTAAAGTATCCAATTGGCTGTAGAGTCAATCATGAATATTTAAAGAGCATGAATAACCCAAAAATTTTATATTTAAAAACTAACAACTTATGAGAGGTTAGGGTGAAGCACCTAAATAATTTGGTTTAGATGCATATCTCCCTTTTTAGACTCTTTAGTTTTTTTTTAACAAAAAAATTCTCTCGACTTTAATAAACTCTTATCTTTATAATTTGTTTCTTTTCTAATTAGTATATCTCTTGAACCTTTTAGTCACATGAATTCTATTGGTGTCACTTCAAGATGAGTATATTAAATAAATTTAGATTAACTTTAAACTCATAAATGCTAACTAAACACCAAAACTCCCACTTACACACTTTTTATTAATGCTCAGCTATCTCCCTAGATTTTACAATTGCCAACATGTCAAAGAGATTTCTAATGAAAATTTGTTTGGATTAACATGCATGTGCCAATCAATTTATAATTTTAAGATCTCCCAATAGTTATTTTCATTCAAATTTAACTTTATCATTTTCTTGTCTTTTGCTTAGAATTCTTATCCCTTAGAATGGTCTCCTCCAATAGATCCTTTAGAATTATTTTCCTTATTTTAAAGTTTGAGGGCATCAAAAAATGTTTCATTTTTTGAGTACTAGTAAGTGTCATTATGGATATTTATGTTCCATGGGTAGAGTCTTAAGAAATTTCACAAAGAATTTATTACCCATTAGGCTATGATTTACCTTGTCTTTACCACCTATAAATTGGGCGTGTATCTTCTTCTAACCACCAATTTTATACATGTTATGGATACCTTAAGATTCTTTTGGATCCTATACCACCCCTTCATTATTCTACTTAAAATTATAAGAGTATCCCTTATTATAATAAATATATTTGGGGACACTCTTCCTATACCTAGGTCAGTTTTGCCAATGCTGATGTCCATGGATCTTACACCAATCATTCCTCTATTATTATGTGCATGGATACTATTATTATTGTTGATTTAGTAGTGGTCACTACTAAATTACCCATTGAGGTGAGGCATCGATGCTTTATCTTTATGCCTTAAAATGGTTCCTATAAGGGAAAATAGAAAACATGGTAGATATATCAATTTATAATATAAATTTTGTATTGATCTATATACCTTTCATTTTATATAATCATGTATTATTTGAAGGGTAAGGGCCCATATAAAAACCCTCTTTTATTTTGACTAAATATGTTTGTGTTAATTTAATTTTGAAAACTACACTCCCCTTTCTTTCCAATGTAATTATGACAAACTTAGAGAAAACTAAAACTAACCTAATTAAGTTGGAAATCATAAATGAGCCCAAGTTATTTCATGAAAAGTGATGCAAAGACATATTATTATGTTAAAAACAAACTTAATATAATAATTTCAAAGGAAATCTAAACGATTTCACTGATCGATTGGGCAAAGTAAATGATTTCCTCATTATTTTTAGCCATTAAATAAATTTTAGAGCAATATTTTGAACATGCATCTTACCCTCATGTCTATTATGATTTAATAAATACATACATTGGAATCCTATATGTTTAAACTCTTAGTCTTTCCCTTTTAAATATTTATTTATATAACATCTTGTAGTTGTTTGAGACTCTTTAGGATAGTCCCTTTTAAAATAGAAATTCACCATTGGCAATTTGTGGTAGTGAAGATAGAGAATATGGGCACAAGGAGATATAACCCAATATTTGTTATATTTCCCCTTTTTTCATCACAACATAAGATTAGATATACCTTGATGTTTTTGTGTAGTCTTTTGACCTCGATTCCATGGGACATTGACACTCTTTTCCTCTTGATTGTTGTGAAACTAGATCACATATATCTATGATATTTATAGGGTTATTGCCAAAGCTTTTAGTCTTTTGTTTTGATGGGGAACAAATCCATCTCCAAATCAATCTTCAAGTTTCTCTTATTCTACTTAAAACACCTTAATAAAAATAACTCTTTATTTATCTTTAAAGAGAGCATACCCTTATCGAAGGATAGAGAATACACCCATTTTGAGGCTACTTTGGGTTTTATGTGCCTCTTCCTAATGCCTAAAATGAATGTTGTATTGCTCCAAATCCTTTTTTTATTTATAAAAATGATAAGATGAAGCTTTAAAATATTCTTTATAAATTTAAACCTCATTGAGGGAATCACATTTATCTCCTTAGTCCTATATTTATTCTCTCTCAACCTCCAAGGGTTTCTCAAGCATATTTTGCCATGTGATTTCTTTGAGAGGGGATTGTCTAAGCTCTTCTTCTTTAGTCATCTTATTTACATTATATAAATAGTTATAAAAAAGCTTGTCATTCTTTGTGTTTTCATTTTATGTTAGGACCTCTTCATTTCCATCTCTTATATCTTTGTCTTATTCAATAAGTAGAAACCATCCTTGTCCAAAAAAAAAGAACTTGATTATTAGTGGAAAGGGTAAAGTCATTGAGAGGAAAAAAGTTTTTTTAAATTAAGGATGGATCCTCTCAATTTTTTTTTTGAATTTCTGAGTCCTCACTTTCTTCATCATCTTAAAATTCAATTAAAAATTCATGCATGATATCCACCTCTTCAAAGAGTGTCTCCATGTTCTATGAATAGTTCATTTTTGGTCCCTTACTTACTGAAGCCTTCTCTTTTGACATTATCCATTTATTGACATTCTATTTTTATTTTAAATAAATCCATGATGTTGTCTTGATATATCCATTGATTTATACATCCCTTTAATCCTTTCCCCTTATTCATGTTGAAGAAAGACCCCATTATCTATTAATTCATTGTTGAAAATACATTGGGTTCTTCACCTTTTCTTGATTTATTTTTGGGAATGTCAAGGCTTGGGAGGAACATGATTTAGTATAGCATGAGGCTTATTTAGATTTTGGAGGAAGTATAGGAAGAGGTTTGTGTAATGGTTGAGACTATATATATATATATATTTTGGTTGGCCCCCAACCAAAAAAATTTAAAAAAAAAACAACCACAAAGGGTTGGAACTTGAAGATAGAAAAGCCACCACAAAGACAAACAAAAAAATGAAAACAACTATATATATATACATGAGGTTTTGGTTGGGCCCCAACCAAAAAAAGTTAAAAAAAAAAAAACCACAAAGGGTTGGAACTTGAAGATAGAAAAGCCACCACAAAGACAAACAAAAAAATGAAAATAACAACTAAAAAGACCAAAATTATTCCATGACCTAAGAAAACAAAACTACAGTAAGACACCAAAAATACCCCTCAAATAACTCACATGGAAAAATATCCTTGATAAACCCTTGGAGGTTGAGAGAGAATAAAGAGAGGACTAAGGAGATAAATGTGCTTCCTTCCATGAGGTTTCTATTTATATAGACTATTTTTAAGCTTCATCTTATAATTTTTATAAATAAAACAATGATTTGGAGAAAGAAAACATTCATGTTAGGCATTATGAAGAGGCACATGAAACCCAAAGTGAAAATTGATACTAAATATCATGCCTCATAGTTTCATGACCAAGTGAAAATTGATAACTTCAATTAGTTGTAAAAATCTGCTCAGATTAAGGATTAAAAGTCTAAGAATGGAGATGATTATTTATGAGGTATTAATGGTTGACAATCTAAATTTTTACAAGGATATATCTAATCTTTGATTTTCCAACCTTATACACTAATATTCTAGTAGAGAGCATGAGACAAGATCAGGCATGTGGGCTAGACTTTTCAAAAAACTGCCAGACAAGATAACTATGCTTGGGACCACTCATGGGCATACTTTTTTAGTTTTATCAAGCTCTCAAGATGACAAGGGAGTTATTCATATAAAAATACCTAAAGTGAGTTTGCATTGTGACATACAAAATACCAATATGGCCCTTATGGGGAAGTTTTTAGGTCCTAGGCCGAATATGGAGAATATCAAGAAATGGGATTTTAGGAGATGGAAAATTAAAGGTTACATGACCATGTAGACCATGGCTAGAGGCTTATTTTTTATTATGTTTGACCTTTAGGAAGATATTACTTCTATTTTATTGGGAGGGCCATGGTACATGGGCAATATGGGTCTCTTCATCAAAAGATGGTACCCTAGTTTCAATCTTATTTTTGAGAATATAAATAGCATCCCTATCTGGTGTAGACTACCAAGCCTACCTATATAATAATAGGATGAGGAGATACTTCTAAATATTTCTAGATCTATTAGATCTCTAGTTAAAGTTGATAATCCCACTAAGGCTAGATCCAAGCTAGCGTATGCTCAATTTTCTATCTCCTTAGACATGGATCAGGAACTACCTAATCATATTATGCTAAAATCCAAATTGGGGCCTTAGAAGTAGATGATATAATATGAGAAATTTTAGATGAGATGTTCCAAGTGTCACAAACATGGGAATTTCACTAAAAAATGTCCCAGATCTAAGGAATCTATTGGTGAGAAAAATATGGTTGAGAACCCTAAAGTATCCATAGGTGTTGAATAATCTGAGAAGGTAAATCTACATGCACAAATCCATAATAACCAAGGACCCTATACTATTAAATATTCTAAGAATGTACCCCCAACTCTAAATTACAAGTAAAACAAAGCGGGGTCATTTAAAACTCCTATTAGAAAGCCTTTTATTTGTAGAATGCTATAGAGACCTAAGATACCATAGTACAAAAAGGGAATGAAAAACTCTTATGAAACATAAAGAGTTGAGAAAGATGGGGAAGATAGACTTGTAAAGCTACATTTTCAAGTTGATGAAAGAAATAATAGGGTCAGGGTTTATCTCACATAAATCTTAGATAAAGCTTTTACTGAAGAAGTTTTGAAGAGTCATTCTAATAGCCATCATGACATTGACTCAAGGATAGAGCAAAGTATTCTAGTGATATACGAGGGTAAATCCCTCCTTGCTGGAGAATAATAAATAAATAACTTGAATGTAGCCTCTACATAGATAGACCTCCTCATGCAAGACCTTCAAGCAACTTATCAATTTGATTAAGGTGGTCTTGAGACTTATTAGTCTGATTAGGGTGTTCTTGAGACTATTTTTGAAGAAACTAAATGTGAAAAAAACAACTTGCTCAAGATACCTAAGTCTATATCTCCAAATAATCCTCTTGATAATGTTCTTCATGGACATCTAGATATATTCAGAGAATAGCTATTTAGCAGCTCGATTACAACTTATACATAGGTAGATTGGTTGATGTGGTAGCTAAGCAAAGAATGACCTTGACATGCCTAAATAGGGAGGAAAGGGAGTTAAATCTTGATCGTAACCATACCCTTACTAATATCAGTAATGTCTTATCTCTTACTTTTACATAAGTCAAATCTAAGAAGAGGAGAAGCAAAGGATTTGAATGGGTCCCAAATGCCTTGTACCTAGATAAAAAGAAGAAACTTGATAACTGAGAAAACTCTTACTCTAGAGTCACTAGGTCAAGTAAAAGGATGGTAGATATAGGGGATAATACTTAAAAAGGTAGACCAACTAACACTAATCAGAGGGTAAAAAATCCAAAGAAATATTGTAGATGGGACTCAAAATACTTTGGACCATCTTGCAAGTAATCCCAATTTTTTTTAGATGAAGATAGTTTCATGGAATTTCAAAGGCCTTAATGGAAGTGATAAATAAAGAACCCTTAAAGAATTAAGGAAGACCAATAGGCCCTCTATCTTTTTGGTCCAAGAAACTAAGATGAACTCTAAGTTATTAAATAATATAAAGAGGTATTTTTGGAAAAATGTTGACATCGCAAGTGTGGATTTGAAAGGTGCATCTAGAGGTATTGATGATCTTTGGGATCTTATAGTTATTAATGGTAAAGTTATTTTTGCCTCTCATAATCATCTTCCTCTTGTTTTTCACACTATTTATAATAGCTTTTTTTGGGTGATTTCAAACATTTATGCACCCAAAACTCTTCATGGTAGAAGATAACTCTGGGCTGATCTACAAAGTTTGAGAAGCCTTTGCCCTAAGTTTCATTGGATTATTATGGGAGACTTTGATATCCCTCTCACTCCCTCTAATAAAAAAGGGGGTTATACTGATTATGCTTTAGGCATGGATGAGTTTGCAATGTTTATTTCCTTCTTTAATATCATTGACTTGGATCTTCATGGTAATCCATACACATGGTCTAATAGAAGACTAGGAGAAGACCTTATTCAGGTTAGACTTGATAGAGATCTTATTTTTATAGATTGGATTTTGATTCAAAATTTACATCTTTCTTCTCAACCCATAATTGGATTGGATCATAACCGTATTGTAATGTCCATTTCTATTCTTTCTAAATTTGGGCATACCTCTTTTAAGTTTCAAAAAATGTGGCTTGATCATCTAGAGCTGAAGGATAAGATACAATATTGGTGGAAGTTGGAGGTTGAGGGAATAACTTAGTTTCATTTCATCCAAAAACTAAAAAATGTCAAAAAAAGGTCAAAGTCTAGAATATGAATGTTTTTGGAGACATCTTAAAAAATAAGAAGCTAATCAAAGAGGAATTAGCGTCCTTAAAACAAAAAGTATCTACCAAAGGTATGAATGTTGATGATTTCCATTTAGAAAAATCTCTTCTCTCTAATTTCCATAATATTTGTGCTCATGAAGAATCCTTCTAGAGCCAAAAATCTAGGGCCTTGTGGCTTAAGAAAGGTGACCAGAATACTAAATTCTTTTATATGACCACCCTTAACTATAGAGCCCATAATAAAATATCTAAGGTCTCTTTAAGAGATGGATCTATTACCATGGATCTTGGTAAGATTAAAGAGGAGGCTTTGTATTTTTATATGATTTTTTTGAATGATAACACCCCTTTTTCTGAGGAGGCTATTGTTTCTTTGATGGACTCTATTCCTAATAATCTCATCCCAAAAGAGGATTTCCTTAGCATTACTAAGCCTATTACTCTTGATGAATTACATAAGGCTATTTTCTCTATGGAAGGAGATAAATAACTAGGTCCTGATAGATTCTCAACCTTCTTCTTTTAACATTTTTGGGATATTTGTTCTATAGATCTACTTAAATCCACTAATGAATTTCTCCAAATGGGTAACATTCTTAAGGAGATCAACAACACTTTCATAGTGTTAATACCCAAGAAAAAGGGAACTAAAGACTTTAAAGACTTTAGGGCCATTAGTCTCACCAATGTGATGTATAAAATATTTACTAAGACTTTGGCTTTGAGATTATAGCCCCTCTTGCCAATTCTGATTTCCAAATAATAGGGAGGTTTTGTCAAAGGCAAACTCATTCAAGATGGGGTGGTAGCGATTCATGAGACTATCCATTATATGAAAAAGAGTAAAAAGTTAGGCATGGTCATGAAATTGGATATGAATAAAGCTTTTGACAAAGTGTCTTGGTTGTTCCTTGATAGAGTTCTAGAGAAATTTGGATTTTCTTCTCATTTCAGAAAGATCGTCAATTCTTGCATTTCTAATCCTAAATTTTTTTATCATTGTTAATGTTCTCTAGTGGGATTTTTTTCTAGTAGCAGAGGTATTAGGTAAGGGGACCCCATCTCTCCCCTTTTGTTTATTATTATTGTAGACAACCTTAACTGATACATTACCAGATCCATTTCTATAGGGATTCTTAATGGTTTTAGACCCACTTCTCTAGATCTTACTATTTCCCATAAATAATTTGCTAATTATACAATTTTCCTTCTTCTAGATACCATTTTCGAAGCTAAAATGATGAGGCATATTCTTATATTATATGAAGAAGCTTTAGGAAAACAAATCAATTATGATAAGAGTTCTTTATTTTTATTTAACACACCTCCTAACTGACAAAGAAAGATTGCTCAAATTCTAGGTTGTAGGATTAACTCTCTCCCTACTACTTATTTGGGGCTTCATTTGGGTATGGGTAAAGTTTATATGATAGTTTAGAACACTCTTATTGATAGATTCCAAAATAAAATTTCTGGTTGGAAATGAACTATTCTCTCTAATGTGGGTAAGTGTTTGCTTATTAAGAGTACTTTGCAAAATCTTCCCATTTATATCATGTCCATGTTCTTTATTCCTTCAACTATGCATGATAGAATTGAAAGGATCTATAAACACTTTTTATGGATTGGTACTGAGACTAAGATTAGATTCCATCTTGTGGCATGGGATAAGGTGTGTTCTCAGAAGAAAATGGGAGGCCTAGGTATTAAAAACATTAGGAAAATGAATGTAGTCTTATCTCCAAAATGGGTTGGAGATTATTAAAGGATGCTTAGCCCTAGAATAATATTATTAAAGCCAAGTATTTAAGTTAGTAATGTTCCCAAAACTTTATTATTGATGATCACCTTTCAAATGGCTCCATTTTCTAGAAAAACCTCATCAAAATCAGGGGTTATATTGAGAAGGGTTCTAAATGGAAACTTAGTGATGGTAAGGAAATTATCTATTGAAAATATAGATGGGCTGATTTTCAAAATTTGTAGTAGAACAACTCTTGGAATCAACTAGAAATTTATCTTTCTTCCCATACTGGTGATAGAGTTAGTGATTACATTTACTACAATAATAGTAAGTTTCAATGGAAGGACCTCACTCATATTATCTCCTATAATAGGCCTTATTTGAAATATATGGTGACCTCACTCCAATATATTCTTAATAACATTTAGGTCAAATAGCTGAGTCCTAGGGATGATTTTATTTGGGTCAACTCTTTTGATGGTTCTTATACTATTAAGGCTGGTTATTAGTTGCTTTTTGAGGAGACCCCCATCAATTTCGACTGGAGTAGGATGTGTTTCAAGGAGCTCACTCCCAATATTAATCACTTTTTGTGGATGGTGCTTAATAAAAGGATTCTAACCAATGATAATATTATCAAAAGAGGTTTTATTATGCCTAACATGTGTTACTTATGTAGGAAAGAAGATGAAGACATTCATCATATATTTTTACATTATTCTTATGCTAACAAGTTGTGGGGTCTTATATTTTATAGATTTTAAGTTTCCTAGACCTTAATATAAGATATTTTACAGGCCTAGGAGCAATGGTAGACTCCATTTAGACGTAACATGCTCAGTTAATTTTGGAAATTTATCTTCCCATATACCCTCTAGAGGATTTGGAAGGCTAAGAATGTCATCATTTTTAGAGATTGCAAGAATTCATAAAAAATTTTAATCAAATACATCTCTATTGATGAAAAAGAGAATTTACTTAAGATCAAGCCTCCCAAAAATCAAATTTTCCCTAAATATAAGGAGAAACCACTTTCTAATTAGAATATCATTATTGGTGATCTTTAAATCATAACTCTTACTATTGATAGATCTATTATAAAATGGATCCTATTCCAAAAAATTGGTATAATATAAACTTTTATGGCACCTCTAAAGTCAATCTAGGAGCTACAAGAGGAGGTGGGATCATCAGGGGTCACTTAGGCACTTTTATTGCTACCTATGCTAGACCTATGGGCATACAATCCAACCATTATACTAAGGCACTTGCTATTCTCTAGGGGATCAGGTTAGCAAGATATTTCCATATCATAAAAATTATAATTGAAGGTGACTCTTTGAATATCATTAATCTCCTTAATGGTATTCATCCAGCTAGTTGGACTATCAGAGACTTCATCTTGGAGGCTGTTAACATATGTGGGACCTTTTAAAATTACAAGATATGTCACACCTATAGAGAAGATAATCATGTAGTAGACTCTTTTACTAATATAGGTTTTATTAATAAATAACTTCAATTTTGGTATACTCATGACCAAATCCCATAATATACTAAGGATATTATTATTAATGAAGGGGCAACAGGTTATGCTTAGTTGTGGTATGGGTGATTTGATCACTCATGTAAAGGATAATGACTATTTGGATTTCTCATGAATTATATGGGATTATTCCTTTGATATCATGTATAGGTTTTATTTTCATTGTCATTTTCTTAGGTATCAAGCTATGCAAAGGTGGTGTGGGAGTGGTTTATTTATTATTTTTAGTGTGCCCTTGTGTTGAGAACCTAATGCCAATGCAAGGGGTGCCTCTCCATGCTATGTTAAACTAATGTGTGACCAAAATTAGAAGGTAAATGGAGATCTTTGGAGGATATTAAATATAGAAGGCTTCACAAGTTTCATGCAAAAAATCAAGGGACATGACAATCACATCTCTATCACTTTTTCCAACAATTAGAAGAATAGGGTTGCCATCTATAGAGGTAAGAATTTCGCTATCACCAAATAAATCATTTCCTCTATCATTGGTCTCAATAGAGATGGTTTTAAGTTCTTCAATAACAAATTTGACAAGGCTACAAAGGAGAAAAGGCTTTTAGAGGGTTCTTTGATTAACACCTTAATTTTTATCAAAATTGGTATTGTGCAGTCCTCTCTCCCTATTCCTTTGGATGAGGCGGCCTATATGTTGGTTAGGTATGTGAATTTGGAGGGTAGGTATAACACTCTAACACTCCATCATCTCATCCTTTTGAACCATTTCCATAAGGGCCCAAGGGTTAGTCTTTCACACTATATCTTAAAATCCTTAGAAGCTTCTATTCAAGGATTTTAGGCACACAAATGTGCCTTGCCTCTTCATGAAGGGGTTATTTTTATTTTGCATTAGCACTAGAGCTTAATCTATACTAACATTCTATTTCATAATATTCCTCCCCCTTCCCTATCTAAATCTCCTACTTAGAGAAGGATTAAGACTAAGAATTCCAATTTTAATTCCTCACCTCCTCCTCTTCCTCCTAAGAGGGTGCTTAGAAGTAGTGATAAAGGCAAGGGTCTGGCTCCTAGCTTTCATAAGGGTAAGGATATTTCCATTTCAGATAGCCTCCTTGACATGGGATAGGTTGCTATGGATTCTAGTCTCAAGGAACCTGGGCTCAAAGTTTAAGTTGCGTAGCTTGAAGAAATGATCAGTGAGCTCAAAAAGGAGGTCACATAACTCAACAAGATTATTGAAAAGGGCAAGAAGAAGGTGGATATCTCCACCCATTATGAGACTAAGATGAAATATATTTTCAAAAGAATGAAATCTTTGGAGGGCACTATGGATCATATTAGGAGTAGGTAGACTGATCATATGGACATACACTAGGCCATTCTAGAGTTCCTTGAGTTTCAAATTAGGCAAGTTTGCACCCTTAACAACTTACATCTAGGCTTGTGGAAGGGTGGCACTAAGAAGACTCATGCTTTAACCACCATCGACATGGTTGACCCATCTCAAACTAATGCTCTCAATATATTTAATGCTTTATAAGGACTCAAGAATAGCTTCAATAAGCTCCTCAAGTGAAGCTTCCTTTTCTTATTTTCTAGTTCTCTATTTTTCTGATTTTTTACTACTTTGGTACTAATTTGATGCTACTTCTATTGATATGCTATTTTAGTGTTGTTATCTGGTAGGATACTCCCTGAGATTTCCCTCTCTTATTTATTCTAGTTTTAGTCCTTTTTTATAGCTGGGGGTAGACCCCACTCATAAAAACATCACTACTATAATCATGTGTTATTTATCTTTTGAGCCTTTTTTGGTTATGGGTTTCCCTGTTTTATCTAAATTTTAAGCCTTTTTGTATTGGATATAGCCCCTTTAAAAACCATTTACCAATAATAAAAACAAAGACCCCTTAAAAACAAAGAGTTAAAACTTAGTGTAGGTTGGTACTAAATCCATCATATCATCTAAAATTATGATTTCCCTTCCCCAAAATTCATTAGGTGATACCTCACCAAAGACTTTGCATTTGAGATCCTACAGTGCCACTTTGTCACCACACACCAAAGATTCAATAGAAGTTGGGAAAGAATTTCCTTACAAAACCTTAGTGGTAGACTTTTTCCTACATTTATTAAACCACTAGGGAGAAACTACCTCATCTCATGTCACTAATTTTTCTAATTTATTCATGGCTTCTACCCTATCATGGTTATGGTGTTTCTCCCTCTATAGTGAAATTTAAAGAATTGGGCTCTTTAGTAGCTTCATGGGTGGCAGAGTGAGATGCCCATTTAAGGAATCTAGGGAATGAACCTATTGTTTTAAGTCTTCAACAAAGCTTATTAGAGACCAAAAATATGTTTCCAGCACCTAAAAATATGCCACCAAGACCAGGCCCAAGCCATCTATACTAATGAATGGTAGTTTGGGAAAAGGGCCTAAATCTTACTTGGTAATATCCTCCATGAGGCTGAATCAATGCTCATGCTTGATGAAAAAATTAACTAGCTTAGAGACCACCTCAGTATTAGGAATTAGGGCCATGATATTTGATGAAAATAAAGTTGTCACCTCTGAGTTGATATGGCTACCAACACTCTGTTACAAAAACTCCACTCCTAACACCCATGAGATCAGTTTAAAAATATCCTTTGATGGAACCCAAAAAATATTATTCAAATGCACATAAGAGAATACCTCTTAAATGCCATCTCATGAATCTAGCTTCCTCTAAAAACCATAGGAATGGCAAGTGCAATAATGACTCCATGATCCATACTAGCCCCAACCACACAAAATAGACTGGGAGGATACACAGGTGAAACCCCAATAGAGAGGGAAATAATCCAACTAGATTGAAAAGAAATGGTCATATCATAACCATTAATATCATTCCCAAATCCCAAAATAAGTCTCATGAAACACTCATACCATTGCATTCCCCATGTTTGATCCATCAATCCAGTGTCCTTTTCAATAATGGTAACATCAACCCTATGATATTATACTAATGTGTGATGATGGAAGCAAAAATGTTAGTGGCTTTGGCATGTCCTCCAATGATGGAGGAGAGCCCCTCCATCATTTCACTATCACCTTAGAAACACACACTAACCAAATTAGCAAAATAAAAGAAAGAGGGAATATAAAGAAAGGCATACCAAGGCATAAAAAAATCAAGATTATCATCCCATAACAATATATAAGAGAGAGGGAAAGTCCTCTCATGAATTTCTCTCATTGTCTACATGGATCATCTCTAATTGATCGATGCCACAATTAGATAGAAAGTTCACTACAAAGTTGGCTTCTCAAAAATAATGATTTGATTCAATGGTAGTAAATAAAACTAGTCTTTCTCAACCATCAGATAAAATATTATCCAATTTCCAAGAATTAGTAGCCTTCTTTTGGAAAGTCAAGATGATGATCTAAGAATCCCCTTAAATTATGATCTTGAAAATGTTGTATTAAATTATGAGTTCAATTTTGATAACAAGTGCTTGTGCCTCTGCTTCATTATTAGTGCCATCAAGGAGCTTTATAGACATGGATCTAATCAGAGATCCACTATAGTCATGAATGATGTACCTAGCCCTAGACATCCCTGGGTTTCCTCTGAAAGCTCCATCAAAATTTAATTTAAACCACTTAGTTAGAGGGATATTCCAAGAGCCCTTAGCCTTTCTAAATTTTTTACCATCAACTACAGTTGATCCATTAATGGGGGAAATCTTCTAATTATTAACATAATGCACTTTCTAAATTTATTGGATGTTTATTTATCTCTTTAAAATCAAGACCACATTATAAACCTATTTTCACTAGAACTAATTATAAATTACAATTAACTCTAATTAGAAATTTTAATTATTAAAATCTGATATAAGATGATATAAAACAAAACATAGTCAAATATAGAGATGCACATAATTTATATAATTTGTAAATGTGCTAAAAATAGAAACTAGGGATAGGGTTAGAGAATTATCCTTAAAAATGATTTATTTTAGAATGTATTGACTTTCTATGAATTGTGACTATCTAAAAAAACCTAAAAAACATAGATGTATTAGAAAATTATAACTCACTATCTACTAGGACAAGTCCATAGGAGGTAGACAAGAGTATAGTGTGTTGTTGTCTATCTATTATGAATTTATCTTGTCAAACTATGCATTGAAGCTAAAAATATAGGTTTGTTGTTTATGTCTATATGCAACTTAACTCTATGTGAAGCCTGAATTGATACACAAAAGACTTGTAAAATTATATCCCTAATCCTATACAAACACATGAAATGAGATCAAATATAAAAGGGGAAAAAATGGGTGAAATGGGATGGCCGAGTTATCCTCAGAAAACCTTTTGTTGATTGAGTGATACCTAAATAGACCAAAGGGCCTTACCCCTATGTAGTTCTCCATTTAGGGAATATCAAATGTAAGTAACTATTTTTTTAATTAGAATGCTTGATAAGGGATAACATATAATAACTAATGTTAGACTTGGCCAAAGACTGTAAAATTGTAGCTAAATTGTAATATGGATATTTTTTTTAAAATTATATGCTTTTAAAATCAAAAAGATAGGTGCCTTGTAAGAGAGTGTTAGGTCCTTTCAAGTGTGACCATTGGTGTGATTTTATAGATAAATATTTTGATTTTTTTTATAACTAACCTATTTTTATACACAAGAAAGCTATTAGGAAGTGTGTCATTTTGAAAAGATAATCATTAGAGCATGAGAGACAAGTCCACACTATTAGATAGGAGTAGAATGCACCCTTATATAACTAGTGCAGACTTTTCCTAAAAGTATATAGGATTTTGAAACAAAAGTGAAATTAAATTTATATTGGACAGGGAAGTCTTTGATATGTTCTTAGTAATTGAGAGACTTTGAGGGCTTTCTTAGAGATCATTGGTTATTAGAATAAAAAATTGGCAAAACAAGACAAATATGTAAGGGAAATAATTTTCAATAATTTATTGATTAAATTTTAGTGTCTACATCCACCCTCCACCCCCCCATTTTATTCTAGTGATTCATAAAATTACTAGAGTAAAGGAAATGCAAACTTGAATGTGTATACACACTTTATCTTTTTCATGAGGATGTGCATGCCCCCTTATTGAGGCATGTGAAAAAGTGATAAAAATGTGGTGAATTGAGAGTGATCAAGTCTCAATTTAAAAAATTAATGAAGATGTTTGAGTTGTAAATATTTTATGTTCCAACCCTCATAGAGTACTTTGTAATGATTATAGAGGTGGGAACTAAGAAAATGGTTCACTAAAGTGCAACTAAAATGTTGAGCATCACTAAGATCTCACTCAACTCACTTGCTAAACTTAAAATAAGAAGTGGGAACAAGTACATGAATTAATAAAATGCAACCAATATGTGGAGTGTCACCAAGCTCAAATGTGGTCCACTTAGAAAAGATGAATCACATTATTGTAGATGGATTTAGATTTGAGCTATAACTTCTTGAAAAAAAGAAATTTGAATTTTACAAAGTAGTAGCTTAGTCATGAATGCATATCATGCCCCTTGTATTGTATAGAGTGGAAATTTGATGTTTTGAAAACTATTTGAAATCTTATTACTATATTTACATAAGTGCTATTTGTGCTCAAGTAGATGGAAAAGTGGAGTGCATAAGCAAGTTGATGCCCCCATAATCTATTTTTTTTTATATATTATAAAATGTCAAATATAAAATTTATTTCTTGTGAAAGTTTGGATATAAGCCCATTATAATTCCCCCATTTTGAGGTGAGGTAAATTTCTAGTAAATCACTTATCTCAAAATAAAAAATGAGAGAATTTGTGAAACATATAATCATGTAATAATATTTTGCATACTTTAATTGTATTGTAATCTTAGAGATGTAACATTAAAGCATATGAAGAGCTTGTATATTTCATTGCATCATGTAATATGAACATACCATTGAATTAATGTATGCAACATGCAAATAACTTGCAAGTGTTGAGTATGTATTATAAACATAGTATTTTGGAAAAAAAGAAGCATTGAAGCACATAAGTAGTATGTGCATGTTATGTATCATGGCACCATAGATATATGTAATAGACATGTATTAGTGCATGGTAATAATCATCTCACCATAGTATTTAATAATGAAAATGTAATAAAATTCACACAATGTCATGCAAGAAGTCCCAAATGTCACATACAAGAGACGTAAAATGTTACATAGAGTCATAAATTTTTCATAAATGTCACACATAAGGCCCGAAGGCTGAATACAAGGGACATGTAAATGTTAAACATAGAAGGATGAAGGCCACACATACATGGAAATATGGTGCCATACAAGCAAGATGGTGCATGTTGAACATACAGATGGCTAAGGGATACATTCAATAGGCAAGAAAGTTGAATCATGACATGTAATGAAGCAATCATATAGAGAAAATGAAGCCAACATATTTGGATCATATCTATTTATGTTTATGTTATAAAATGACATATTTCTCATGACAAATGTAAAGTAGGAATGAAGAATAAGACTTTTTTTCATTATAGCTCAACTTGGAAAAGAGGTTGTGGATAAATACAACCTATAAAAGTCTTTGTATAGAATAATGAGATGCCCCAAACTAAGTAAGTTTGTTAGGTAAAATGTTGTCCCAACTTCAAGACACTATAAATGCATGTCTTATCTTTAAATTGATTGATGTTTGAATATACATACTGTTATATTATCAAAATTTATATAAGAGGTCTCCAAAAATGTGGTGCATTCAAAATAGAGATTTAAAATGCACAATTATAGGTCTGGAGTAGGAGGATAGGTGCACAATGCATTATTATTTATTAGGTGTGAATTTATCCAGATTGACTATATACAAAAATTTCTAATCAAGACAATTCATCTAGGTATCATTGTTGTTTGGTTATAAAAAAATATGTCTTACTTCACACTCAGATACCTTGTGAGAATCATTATGTATTAAAATTATGATGATAAATTATATGTACTAATTATAAAGATAGATGGCATATGCAAAGATATAATCCAATAATATGATATTATGCTTATAGGTCCTAATTACACACACACACACACACACACACACACACACACACACACACACACACACACACACACACACACACACACACACACACACACACACACACACACACACACACACACACACACACACACACACACACACACACTTTTACCAATATATGAATGTTTTTATATTTTTTACATATTTTAAAAGTAAAATATGCATAAGTGAAAGTTGAAAAGGCTATCTATATAAAATAGTGATGTAGGTGCATAATATTCATGGGATTATTAATAGTTTTGTCATCAAGTGTAACTAGGTGATAAACTACAAGGCTAATATTTTATGTAATTAAAAATGTCCCCAACCAATTTGGATTGAATTTTACTTTGTTTTATTTATTAGTATTGCTATTATTTTGATATTATTTGAGTACAAGGTTGAAAAATTAAAATTCTCTATCATAAATTTTCTTGACATATGCTCTTGTAGTAGGTGATTGATAAAATTTTAAATGTTTGAGAACTTATATGAATTTGTTATCAAACATTTCTAAGTCATGTAGTTTTTTTTCTATGATATTCATTATATTTGATAATGTATTTTAATGATACATGTAAATAAGGTATTTCTATTTCAAGAGGAAGTACCACTTTTGTTCCATAAATAAGAGAGTAAGGCATGGATTTCATTGGTGTACAAACACTTGTGTGATAAGCCCAAAAGGCAAAAATAATATGATTATGCCAATCAAATCCATGCTTTGAAATAATATTTCTCAAGATATTAACAATTTTTTATTAGTTCCATCAACTTGCCCATTTCCTTGTGGGTAGTAAGGAGTAGCTAAAGTATTATGTATTTTAACTTAGAAAAAAGAAATTTAACATGTTATTATTTAAAGAGGAGCCATTATTTGTGATGATTTCAAAAGGAAACCCAAATCATGCAATAATATGAGTAAGGATACATTTAAAAATATATTCACTAATATTAAACTATAGAGGTATAAATTTAACCCATTTTATATAATATTCAATAGTTGTAATGATAAATTTATGTCCTTCAGAGGATTCTGGATTTATTTTTCCAATTAGATCAGATATCCAAAGAGAAAGAGGCTATGGAGAGAAAATAGGTTGTAATGCCTTGGATGGTGCATGATTAATATTGGTGTTTTTAACATGAGAACATAATTTGGCATAGTCATGATATATTAATTTTTCATGGTGGGCCAATAATATGCTTGACATAAGAGTTTATATGACATGGCTTTCCCACTATAAAATGACCACCAAATTCACTATCATTACTTAACATATTGTTGTTTGAGCTATAATATGATTTATATTGTTGTTTGAGCTATAATATGATTTAAACATCATAATATTTATCCCTCAAAAGATATTTTGAAAAGGGATCTACTAATGAACACATAATGTATTGTTTGACATTATAAATGATTTTTATCCTCATGTATGACATTTTATAGAAAGGTAGATTTATAAAGATAATTATATATTTGTAAATTTATAGAGATAATCATATATTTGTATACCACTCAAGATTGTCTACACTTTAATTGACTGCTTATAATATATTGATGATTTATGTGTCTATATAAGGATTATATGGTTCTTGTATGGTAAAATTTGTATGATCATCATTAATATCAATTAGAATTAAATAGTCAAAACTATCCATTGCATCCATATGACAATTATATTTATAACGAATATTTTCCATGGAAAAAGTAGAAAATGATGTTATTAGACATTGTACCATATATTTATAAAGGATAATCTTGTCTTATTTCATTTGATAAATATTTAAGACTTGATTAATAACAAATTATGAGTTTACATATATACATAAAGATTTGATGTTCAAATTTTGTGTTGTTAATAAACTAAGAATGAGAGCTTCATATTCAATAATATTGTTGGTGCATGTAAATCCCAAGTGAAAGGAAAAGGGATGGGGTAAACCTTGAGGAGTAATGAATATAATTCCTACCCCAAACCATGTAGCACATTTAAATACATTAAAATTAATGGTCCAAATATCATTTTCAATGCTATAAGATGTTATTTTATCTCAAAATTCAACATTGATTGGTGTTAAATATTGTAATGGAGCAAAAACTAACTAATTTGTGATAACCCATCATTTAATATATTTTTGTGAAACAAAATTTAAATTGAACTCAATAAGAAGCATCACCCATTTTATATGTGTCTTGATAGATGGCTTTTTGACATAATATATAGAAGTGGATCATTTATATTAATAACGTGAGTCTCATTGTTAAGTAGAGAATGTCATCATTTTTTGTATAAAAAATAAGAGTTTAACACAAATTTTCAATGGAAGTATAGTTTTACTCATAATCAAGAAGCATGTGATTGATGTAATAAATGGCAGGGTCATGATGATTATCATCATATTGTGTAATGAAAGTTCCCAAAACATGATAAATAACTAAAATATATAATAAAATATGCTTATTTGGAATGGGAAGCATAAAAACTAGTGGATTTAGAAGATATTACTTAGTATCACTAAAAATTTGTTGACAAACTTCATCCCATTCAAATTTGGAATCTTTTTTATGTAGATGTGTAAAATATATCATTTTATCTTCCAATTGAGCCACAAAACATCATATAAATTGAATGCATCCTTGTAAACATTGAATTTAATTGAGATTAGTTGGTGGTGGCATATCGTGTATGGCTTTTAATTTTTTAGGGTTGATTTATACACCCCTTTGTGAAATAATTTTCCTATTGTAACTAAAAAAATTCACTTCTTTTGATTTAAACACACATCATATTATCACAATCATTCAAATATTTGTTGTAAATAAAAAACATGATTTTATCAATGTTTTTATTTCATTAATAAGTCATCGACATAATTTTCAACTATTTTGTGGATGTAATCATGAAAAATATGTGTCATAACTCTTTGATAGGTTTCACCTACGTTTTAAATCCATAAGGCATGAATTTATAACAAAAAGTTCCCCATGATGTAATAAATGATGTCTTTTCTTAGTCTACAAGATTAATCTTAATTTTATTGTATCCCAAAAATCCATCCATAAATGATAACATTTCATATCTTGCCATAGAGTCAATGATCATATCTATATTTGGTAAAGGAAAATCATCTTTAGGGCAAACCTTATTCAGATCGTGATAATCTGAGCAACACAAAATATCTACATTTGGATTTATTATCGATAAAATATTATAAACCCATTAAAAATAATCTACAACACAAATGAATCAACATCTAATACTCTTTAGATTTCATTTTTGACTAGTAAAACCACTTTTGGTTGCATTTTTTTGTATGTTTTGCTTAATTGGTTTAACATATGGATATAAGACAAATTTATGTAATGTGATTGATGGATAATTTTTTTGCATATCTTTATATTCCCATGTGAAAATTTATAGATAATCATGTAATGATTATCACATAGAATCTCTTTCATCATATTTTAACATTAAAGCTAGGAGAATTGGAAGAGGATATTTATTTGTGCCATAATAAAATTCCATTATTTCCTCATTAAGAAATCTGGATTGATCTTCCACATACGGGGTATTATAAATAGTATTGGGATAATATAATTTCATTTGATCAAGATGAGTATCACTTTCACCAAAATATGAATGTGCATTGGTTTCACAAAGAAATCATTTTTCATGGTGTAAAGAAGGGAGATATTCACATGTACTAAGGTATTCCAAAAGATACCCATCATTTAAAAATTCATCCAATGTTAAAATTTTAGGTGAAATGGTACCATCAATGAGCTTAGGATATACTAATGATAATTATGAAACATGGTGGTTGGTTTGAGTATGAAGCTCAAAACACTCCTTGGTAGCAAATATAAATGTGGGTTATTGATGAGCAAGATGATGTATATGAGTAGACTCATTACTATACCAAATAATTTTTCACCCTTTATGAAGAAAAGGTAAAATAGGATCAACAATACATTGAGAATCCTTACCAATTCCTTGTCCTAGTATATATTTATATTTTTTCAAACATTCAAGCCCAAAACCATATTTAATAGAGGGAGGATAAGATTCAACCGAATATGGTTCAAGAAATATTTAGAGGAGATCTAGGATGATATATAAAATAGAATAT